>JABUQX010134204.1:0-87388 GCA_015478945.1 Trachelipus rathkii | reverse complement strand
ATATATATATATATATATATATATATATATATATATATATGAATTCAGTTAAACTTTAGATATTATATATATATATATATATATATACCATATATTATATATATATATATATATATATACTCTCTCTATATATATATATATATATATACAATATATATATATATTATATATATAAATCCCATATATATATATATATATATATATATATATATATAATAACTTATAGCATATATAGCATAACAACCTTATCTTGCTGCTATATATAACCTTAATATATAATATATGAATATATATATATATATATATATATCTTATATATACGGAGACCTATATCTATACATCTTTGTTTACATTTCTTTCTTTTTTATATATATATATATATATATATATAAAAATTTATATATATATATATATATATATATATATATATATATATATATATATATATATATATATATATATATATATGTATATATCGTATATATATATATATATATATATATATATATAATAATAATATATATATATATATATCAATACTCTTTTATATATATATATATATATATATATATATATATCTACCTGATATATATATATACTGCTCTTATATATATATATATATATCTATATATATATACATAATGAACAATGAGTTGGTTCAGAACGTTGCATATCGGGAAAAAGATACAAAGCGACGCCAGCAAATGTGCAAATGATTTACTTTTATATCTATAGATTATATATTTAATATAACCCATATATATATATATATATATATATATATATATATATATATATATCTTTATATATATATATATATATATATATATACCATATACCATATATATATATATATATATAACCTTAATATATATATAGCTAAAATTTTATCTAGATTAATTATTTATCTAGATTAACATTTATCTCTAGATTAACCGTTTAAAAAATAGTGGAGCTTGTGAAAATGAATTTTGTGTTTGTGTTTATAATAATCGAACTTCTGCCCGTTTTTGTGGGAGCGACGTCAGTCTACCAACATCCACAAAGTCCGCATCTTCAAACCAGGTTAGTTCACACAAGATTGTGGTTAGTCTCTGAAAGATGCATATGTTCTGTTGCATTTAGACGATTTATTTTTAGTTGATTTATTTATCGTAATATTGTCTAATTTGGATTTCTAATTTATTTGCTTGAATTTATATTATTTCTCCTTTTATTTCAACCCCAGCAGCAATAGAGAACCCAATGGCGAGTTTGTTCCCTTCGTTAACGTAGAATCTTCAAAACTTAATCCCGTAATGAGCGAGTCAAACACGACTTTGGCTACAGCAACAACAACACAAAACGAAATGGATGAGTTTTGCAGAAAAGCTTGTCCAACGAGCGACGGAGGGGCAGTGTGTAACTGCGTCGATTATCCCATTGGTTAACAAAAAGTTAATAAAATATTCAGTATTAATATTAATGATTCCGCTTAATTTAACGACCTAATATATATATATATATATATATATATATATCTCTCTATATATATATATATATATATAACTTTTATATATATATCTTATATCATATACTTACCCATATATATATATATACTACTACCCTATATATATATATATATCTTTAATTATATATTTTATTTTGTTATTTTAAAAGATCATTTTTCTTTTTTTTTTTTAATGACTACTAGTCTGATCAAAGCACTCTCTAAAGTTGCCTATTGGGCTTTAAGAAAACGGAATAATTTTCTGACTCTGCCAATGCAACAGACGTGTTATCTTGACCACTTCTATAGTAAAGGGGCGTGCAAGTTAGTACATCTGACACAGCTTAACAGACACTTCAAGATGAAATCACCTGCCTGCCATACCTCACCATGCCTCACCACTCCACTGCTACCACTTCCTGCTGCCTTTAACACTTGCACCCATATGCTCCACCTGCCTGCCTGCTACCGCCACCACCTCCACCTTCTCTACCTGCATCTATCCTATCTCCCAATAACATGCAGTATAACTTTAAAAACCTCAACAGCACAAAGGAAAATAATAATATTTTTGATTTACCGGCAAAACAAATTTAATAGATGAAAGCTTCCGCACCTTTGTTTATATAGCTGATATCTAACATGTGTTAGTATCATCTTAGTCACAATGGCATGCTCTCATGCTTCATTTCTAAATAGTAGAAGCAAGCTACCAAATATGTTTATTATTATGCTCTGGAGAAAATGTTAATTTTTATTTTTATTTTTAGGGGGTTTCAGGTGATAGGTGGAACCTTAAATAAAATACCAGTAAGATGAAACTGACTCTGCTCTTTGTGGTTTTTACCCTTGGTATCTTTGTTAAAAAAAAAAAAAAATTGACATTTGGCGAAGCTTTGGCTTATCCCTCAGGGCGCTCAGGCTTTACCTTCGTTCTTCTCAGCAGATGCATTATCATACAGTTTTAACATTTTAATTTTTATTTTCAAACGTTATTTTTTTTTTATTTCTTATCCGATAAAAATATACAGAGTCAGCTAAAGCATATTCATTTATTTCTGTAGCTGTTATGATTTTTAGTTTACACGGTACTTTCAGGATACCACAAACACTTCCCACCTTGCCTGCCCACTATATATATATACTTCCTATCTTGCCATATGCCCTGCCTACCTGCCTGCCTGCCACCCTCTCTCTCTCACCTGCTGCCTCACTATATCTCTTTCACTCTTTCTCTTACCTCTTTATATATATATACTCCACCATATACTCTATACTCTCTCTCTATATATGCTCTATATATATATATATATATCTGCTGCTCTCTGCCTATAATGATGAGGTATAAATATCAAAAGAAAGGTCTTTTATTTCCCTTTGTTTATGAACGGAAATTTATCGCTCCAATCGAGGCACACACACGCTAAAAATGGAAAACGCAAAAGTATAACTAATTTTAAATGCAAATAAAATATTTTTTGGAGCACTGTCGTTTTGTTTGTAAATGCACTAATCAGGTCACATGTAAATTTTAATTAATGGTTTAAATATTTTCCTGTAGACCATTTGGAACAGATCCCCTCAGAACAGCTACTGCTTTTATAAAGTTATGTAGAATATGTCATCTAATTATGCAATACTTAAGAAAGGGGTATTAAAACGCACAGAATATTATCGAGCTTTATTTTAACTATTATATTCAGTACATCTATGAAGTACAATATATATATATATATATATGCAAAAATATATCTATATATATATATATATATATATATATATACTATATATATATATATATATATATATATATATATATATATATATCATATATATATATATATATGACAAAAATTATCCACATATTAAAGAACTAATCTAACGATCACAATCTAAAATAAATTCTCCTAAAATAGAAGAATTTAAATTGTGAAAGCGACAACATTGGGTATGCCACTGATTCAAAGGTAACTGCGGCGTGAGTAGTGTCACGCTAACAGAAGAAAGCTGTTTTATTTCGCTCCTAAAGACATTGGCAAGAAAACCACATTTCAACAAGCGAAGCTCTTTTATTGCTTGCATTTAATCAAATTTAGTAATATTTCATTTCTAATCTTTGGCACCAATGAATAGCTATGAAATTCAAAAATTTCACTAGATAGCATATATATATATATATATATATATATATATATATATATATATATATATATATATATATATATATATATATATATATATATATATATATATATATATATATATATATATATATATATCATATATATATATATATATATATATTGAGTTCATTTACAAAAACGATACCTCGGCAAGAGAGAAGCGATCACACTGGGATTTGAATAATCAGCATGGGTCTGGCTTATATATTTTAAATGTCAAAGAATTTGGATGACGATATGAATGAATATTCAGTTAAAAATAAATAAAAAGATGTCCTTGCATTATAAATAGTCCTAATATTACATAACAAAATCATATGTTGTGAAGAATATTCAGTTCTTAGAGATGGGATAACCTTTTAGGTGTTATGGACCATAAAGTAGGAAAATGAAGACGGCGAATGTGGTTCAGTTGGGGACAATCAATAGATATTGTGAACAGATTGAGGGGTAAGGTGACGGGAAAATTTGCAGATGGGAGGGGGTGCCGTGACGTGTAGAGCCTATGAGTGATATTGATGTGGGTCAATACGGAGGCGTGTGAGTATCACGTCACGCAAGTGCTTTCGTCGGTGAGAGGAAAACCACTCACCAACGTTCGGCTTTATATTTCTAAGTTTCGCCCCTCGCTGATCATCGTCCAGCACTCTTGCCAATAAGGGCGGAAGCCTTGTCGGAGAGCAGGATAATGATCGGTTGGAGATTGGATCAAGGGCCGATTTTGAACTATTTGAGAAGTCGGTAGTATAGGCAATGCAGGAGGGCTGGTTACAGTAACTACTCGAGTATTACTAAGATTTGGGGGAAGAGTTCTACTGGAATGGGGTTGTGTCAGTGGATTAACACGAGGAGGCAGGAGGGGGGGGGGGCTACTGTAATTGTAGCATAAGATTGCCTTTGTCTTGTAGGATATTTGTCTTTGACCTGGTGTATGGCATTTCTCTTGCTCAATTTTTGTATGGTGCATAACTCCAAAACTTCCTGTTCAAACAGGTAAGATGGGCATTTTAAAGAAGAGGCACTGTGGGTTCCTCAACAGATTTTGCAGTGTGGTGTGTTTTCACAGGGAATGTGAAATTCTTCTCTGCCGACTGGGTATATGTCATGCGGTCCCCCACAGTATTTTCATTTAAAGCAATGTCTGGGTCGGGGAATAAACGTACGAACACTAACTTGTAGACCCTATTTTTACCTTTGAAGGTGGAAAAGGAATACTAAAGGTCAGCAGTAAACGAGGATTTGGGGTATCAGACGAATCCCGACGATGGGGAAATCTTTTCTGATGGAAATTTCTTAAAATGACAGCAATGTCTTTGTTTTTCTGTTCTAAAGAATAAATAGTGCCTTTCGATGTGTTTCTTATTTCATCAGGAGCGGAAACAAGAGGGATGTTTCCGAGAGGCGTTAAGGATGACAAGATGGAACTTTGATTCCGGGTAGTAGCTTGAAAGAGAAGGGACCCATATCTCATTAACGTGACTGGGGAAGGGGGCCTTCAAATCATAAATCTTTTTCAAGAGCATTGCTAAGATTAATGGTTCTTTGCTGCTCAGTAAGAGCTTTGAAGGTAGTGGATCGCAACAAGTAGTATATCGGGAATGATGTGTCAGCTGACATTCCCGGAGGGTGAGCTGCATATGGAGTAAACAATTGAGAACGACTAGGACGGGGGCACCTTTTCGGGATTTTCGCAACCATTTGAGCACCTGGGGTGTCGAGGGTGTACCAGGCAATGAATCGCTGAGGTTAAGCAAAAGACTTTCAGGTGTAGACGAAGGAATAAAAGCGGAAATACCTGCTGATCTAGGAGTAGGAGGAACCGTGGTGTGGTCAGGTGGGGTGCCTGATAGATGGTAATTGTACACACAGTCACACACGTTGATTTAACAACGTATTATCTTGACAACCCGTTTTCATAGAAGTTAACCCACAAACTTCTTCTTGGCAATAAATGACCATTATAACAATAAAACAAATGAAACAAAAGTAAATAACAGGATGGGTGGAAAAGCATATATTTCATAAGGGTAGTCCTTCTCTCTACAACAGATCACAAACTAGACTCATACAAATTCCCGGACCCCACCTCTGTATTAGGGTAGGCTGTGGATGTGGCCTCGGAAGAGCCCCCGGAACTCCACGTCGGTTCACACCCCGTGTACCGCACGGAACATGTATAACTTCACGCCAAAGCCCGAGATTATACACCAAAGTGCAAGACAGCCTCCTCCGGCGGTTAACTCGAAGGTTCGGGTCCCCTACAATTGGCGGCCCAGTCATAGGCGAACAAAAAGACCAGTTTTTAGCCTGTACCCTCATCCACGGGAAAGAAGTGTGAGGTGGACTGAAGACCCATGTGGGAAGAGGCACCGGAGGGCCCTAGGAGCTGTGACGGGAAAAAGGGAGGATATCCTCTTTTTCAAGAGAGGAAAGTACATACAAAGTACTTAAAGGCTTAAAAGGGAGACTGAGGGGTGAGGAGTTAAAAAAAAGAAGAAGAGAGAAATAGAAACTGTGATGGAGGAGGATGATTGAAAGATATAGACAGTATGAAAAACGAGGGAATAAAAAAAAAAAGATTTCTTATGTGACAAATGAACATACTACTTCTGGGGCTGAAGGGACGCACGAAATCCCAAAGATTTGGTTCTTGTCACTATGCTATGTTCCAGGTTATTCACCAAGAGTATAACACAGCAACAAAAATCAATACCCCCTTGCGGGATATATATATATATATATATATATATATATATATATATATATATATATATATATATATATATATATATATATATATATATATATATATATATATCTACTCACTCTATATATATATATATATATGAAATATATATATATATATATATATATATATATATATATATTTTTATAATAATATATATATATATATATATATATATATATATATATATATATATATATATATATATATATGTATATATATATATATATATATATATATATATACAAGAGAAGGGGGGGCACACCCCGCGTATAGGGGGTTAATAGGTTTTGAGTATATATATATATATATATATATATATATATATATATATATATATATATATATATATATATATATATAACAATATATATACTATATATACAGTATATATATATATATATATATATATATATATATATATATATATATATAAATAAATATTTAAAACACTATATATATATATATATATTTAAATGTAACTCATCTCTCTCTCTCTATATATATATATATATATATATATATATATATATATGACACAACTTGTAAAAAAAATTCACTTTGGAAAATTTCGGGGTTCTGACACCTCAAACCCCGTACGCCCATATACAATACTATATATATATATATATATATATATATATATATATATATATATATATATATATAATATATATATATATATTCACATATATATATATATATATATATATATATATATTAACCAAAGAGCAGCCAAAGTATAAATTTTGAAGAATGAACGAAGGGAAGTTAAGTTAGAGGAAGGTGGATACTGTTATGAAAGAAATAACAGTTGTTCTCGATGAATACAGTTTATGTGAGAGTATAATTACGATTGTTGTGGACACTACAAATGTGAGCACTGGAAGAAGGAATGGTTTTGTCAATCTGTTACAAAATTACTTCAATAACTTCAATAATATAAAAATTATTTTGCTATGAAAAACTTTTTTTTTTTTTGAAAACACTACATATTATATATATATATATATATATATATATATATAATATATATATATATATATATCGAGATATATATTTATATATATACTATATATATATATATATATATATATATATATATATATATATATATATATATATATATATATGTGGGGAGAAAAATTCCAAGAACATAATTTTCTATGTATAGAAAAGGCACTCTAAGGGAACAGAGGGGAGGAAAGTGCTTGAAAGCGCTCTCGAGGATATACCCCCCATTGGGCATAGGTCAGCATGGGGGTACATAACCGCGACGCCTCAGTGCTCAATAGTTCGCATCTCTTGCGCTCATATCCAAACTCTCCGTATCACGTACAGACCATAAAACAATACTAATTACTTTTAAACCATGAACTCCTTTTTAGATATGTGTGGGGGGGAAAGGAATTTACACAGCGTATATTCTGCGTGCCATAGGAGGCGACTAAAGGGATAGTGGTAGCTGGGTGGGAACCAATTCTACTTATTTATACCCTTGGAATGCTTAGGCATGCCGAGGATTTCAGTGAATATTACCCACCCTAACCAACTACCCCACATCTGTGGGAGGTAGAGGGAGGTTAAAGAAAGAATATATATATATATATATATATATATATATATATATATATATATATATATATATATATATATATATATATATATATATATATATATATATATATATATATATTTATATTTATATATATATATATATATATATATATAATAGAATGGACGAATATTCACATATTCATATTCGTATTCGAAAATTTTATCCCAATATAAAACGAATATTTTATATTATAGCAAAAATCATTTGCCACACGTTAATACTAAAGTTGCCACCTAGGATATTTATTATCGTTAATTAAATCCCTGTTTAGACTCAGTTTGTTTACAGCTTTAGTGTAGTGAAGGTTATCGGTGAAATTCTGCTGCGCACTGTTCAAACTAGAATTATAATAATAATGGCAAATACATCTAGCTTGGTATGGGATTATCTCGATGTCATATCCGGTAAAAAGGCTAAGTGTAAACTTTGTAGCATGAATTATTCCCGAAAAGACGAGTTACATCAAGTCTCAGAAACCATCCAAAAATTAAACATCTTGAAGAGTTCAAACGAATGATTGAAAAGAAGGATTAAAAGGAAAATCAAGCCAGAAGAGCATCTGCCAACCTTTGCATATAAGCAAAATAACACTTTCGAAATGTATTTCGAGAAAAACAAAATATGGAATGCCAACGATGTAAAAACTATAAGAGTAGATTCCAAAATAGCCGAGATGATTGTATTTGACGACCTTACATTTTCACATGCATAACATGTTGCTGCTATATAGATTAGTTAACTTAAAGACATCTAATATTTATTTTGAAGATAGAATAACAAGAATGGGTTTAATAGTAAATAGAATAAGAATGGGTTTAATGGTATTCGTAAATATAAAAAAAATATTCGTATTCGTCTTCGCGAATATATAAAAATCATATTCGTTCCACCTCTTTTTTTATATATATATATATATATATATATATATATATATATATATATATATATATATATATATATATATATATATATATATATATATATATATACTATATATCTTTCTATATATATCTATATTCTATAACTATTTATATATATATATATATATATATATATATATATATATATATATATTGTTCTTACCTGTATTACTTGATGCATAACAATTTAATATATTTAAATAAACTTCTAACAAATATATATAATTGAGACAATAATAATAATAATAATAATAATAATAATAATAATAATAATAATAATAATAATAATAATAATAATAATAATAATAATAATAATAATAATAATAATAATAATAACAGGGTTGGAGAATTTTTGATTTTTTTTTAGAAAAAAATCATTTTTTTATTTTTTTTTTAGAAAAAAATCAATTTTTATTATTTTTTTTTTTTATTTTTTAGGCACAAATTGATTTTTTAACTATTATTTTTTATAAAATTAGTAGATAATTTTAATTATTACCTAATTAATAATAAGTTTAGTAAATATAGTATTATTTAGTTTAATTAAGTTATTTAAATTATATATGCTGTATAATATCTGATTGCTCTAATTTTATTTATTTCTTTATTAAAAATGATTTGAAACCATAGTTATGAATTTACTTATTATATACATGAAATATACTTATCATTAATTAGGTGATAATAAGGATTAATTAGTAATTTAGGAAAAAAATTTGACTAAAAAATCAAAAACACATCATGATTTTTTTTTTTATAAAAAATCAGTAAAAAAATCAGTAGACTTAAATCATATGATATCTTTCGTTCCATCCCTGAATATTATAAAATTATTATTATTATTATTATTATTATTATTCAGTGAATAATAATAATAATAATAATAATAATAATAATAATAATAATAATAATAATAATAATAATAATAATAATAATAATAATGTTTAAAGCGTTACAATATTGTATGCCAATATTTTTAAAAGTTTTCCTTATAATTAGAGGCACTTTGATTTAAGAGTATCACAGCAAATAGAAAACTTTCACTACGACGCTACCACCAACACAACTTATACAAAAAATCCATTACTTATAGTAATTTTAAAAAAAATTGTGGCCACAAAATATAAAAGCGCGCGCGCACACACACACACACTCGACAGCGAAATATATTTAAATAAATGTAAACATTTCAAATGTTTTAATATAATTAAAAGTGAGAAAAATCACAAACTGCAAACGTACAATACTAAATGGATGCTTCAATTCTACAATATTAAATCTAAATATTAAACTCAAACGTAGAAGGAATTTTTAACTAATAAAATAAATAAATAAATAAATCAATAAATAAATAATTAAATAAATAAAAATAATAATAAAAAATAAAAAAATTATAACAATAATAAAAGGTATCTAATTATCACCAAATTTTAGGAAATTAATAACGTTTTAAAGCACCTTTGTTAGGAAAAATAATAATAATAATAATAATAATAATAATAATAATAATAATAGTAATAATAATAATAATAATAATAATAATAATAATAATATGCTTTAACATTACCATATATATATATATATATATATATATATATATATATAAACGTATAATATATATATATATATATATATACTATACTATATATATATATATATTTCTTATATATATATCTTACTTGGAAGAGAATAAAGTTAGCGAATGACTACCAAAGCCAAACTCACTCCTGACATCTGCAACAGCAAAAAAAATAACGTCATTTGAATTATTACATATATTAAATAATATAACTTAAAAAAATATCAATGAAGCTGCATTTATGTTGGTGTGACTGCGTAGATAGTTTTTAATCTGACACCTTGATGGTAACATATACACCAAGGTCCGGCAGTCAAGTAAAGTGGAGAAGTAAAATATATCTAAATGAAAGAAAATATCGTATTTTAATGCTGGAATTCTTAATAAATTAATTTATTATTATTATCAATATATGATAACAAAAACCAATAATAATAATAATAATAATAATAATAATAATAATAATAATAATAATAATAATAATAATAGCTGATCCACCTTTCTCTGTACCTACAGGAAGGAGCAACTGCTCTTTAACAGAAGGTCAGTGCATAGAAGCAGGAGTAATTCTATAGGCAATCATCAGGCAAACTTTCACATTGTATATATATATATATAATATATACATATATATATATCACTGCTGAAAGAGATTTATATATATATATATATACATATATATATATATATTCTCCATATATATATATATATATATATATATATTAATCAGTACTATTGGACTTTTAACAAAGCAATTATTTTTACTCATGTTTCTAAATACCAAACAGCTATCTTTTTCACTCTTGGGGCCCATAGTTTATGTATTCAGCATATTTCTTATATTCAACACTTAGAAAACAAAAGAGAAATCATATTGCAAAAGATACCAACGTCTCTGGACCCGAGAGAAAGCACCTGAACCTCCTTGCGTGTCAAGAAGAGGAAAGAACTATTGGAATATACTTTATAAAGCAACAGTTAACTTTTCTATTCAAATTTTGCTCAATTATTCTTGCTTTTTTATTACGATGGAATAACATGTAAAGGTAAATCCTTAATGTCAAAAATAAGACGCCAAGCTATATCATTAATCCATCATGTAATTTTTAAGTTTTCAAAAGTTGAAAAAGTTTCATAGTATCAAACGAATCACGATTAAAAATAAGGATCGTATTAACTTTTCCAGTGTGGAACATCATAGGAGCTACTAAGATAAAGGCAAGCAAAAAACCAAACTATGAGGAATTATATGTACAAGGAATCTGCTTAAAATACAAATTCATACTAACAAGCAATCATATCAAATTACAAAATGCCTAAACTCTGATAGTACTCTTAAGTCTTAATCTACGCACTTCAAAACTTCTATGCAGAGAATGAGATTCAAATAGGAGTAACACTCAAAAATTCACCCTAGACAAGAATGCTTCACTCAGTAACGCTTTCATTTAGACTACCGGTAAGATTTCGTTCTTCTTCTATTCAAAACATTTCCCTCAACTTTCAAGAATATGAATTACAATGACTATTGACCCTGTCTTTTACTTCGACACCTTATCACATACGCAATCTTTAAGTCTTCTTTCTTTCCACTCATTTTTCATATCAATTTTCTATACATCTTAAATACTCTTCCTCCATCACAGTTTCTGTCTGTATTGTAGTGATGCTGGGTTTGGGTCATGCTACTACTTATTTATACTCTAGAAGGCTCATGCATATCTCGGATTTCCGATGTTTTGAGCACCCTAATACTTTATGCTATTAAAGGGACAAGGTGTTGGGATTATATATATACTATATATATATATATATATATATATATATATATATATATATATATATATATATATCTTTATATATATATATATATATATATATATATATATATATATATATATATATAACTATATATATATATATATAGATATATATATATATATATATATATATATATATATATATATATATATATATATATATATATCTTTCTTTCTTCTTTCTTTATCTACCTTTTTCCCAAGATTGGGATAAGGTGCGCTACAAGCATCGGAAAGAAAAGTAGTAGAAGATGACAATTGTTGAAAAGAAAGCCCAGCCTTACCGCCCCCTCTGTACCATTAATTAGTGAAAACTCGTCACAGACAGAAAAAACACCCCAGAGCTTCATGGGACCGCGATGGACCCTCACTATGGTAAATCGTCAAATGTAAGGGTTCATCCTTGGCCCAAGTGGGCTACAACCATGCCCCCACCCGCATACAAAACCCCGCCATTCTCTCTCTTATTTGCACCTTTATTCGCCTCTGCCAAACTCACATTTCTCTCCTTCAGACATTCGTTCCGACTCAATCCACTTCTCTTCGGTCTCCCAGCCGGTCGGTTCCCAACACACTCGCCACTATACATCCGCTTAAGCAACCGACTATCATTCTTCCTTTCCGTCTAAAAACAAACCATCTCAACATACTTTCATTTATTCTCATTTACCCCTTTTCACACCACACATCTCTTTAATATAACGTAGTTCATTCCTCATTTTTACTATTTTTTATCACGCATCACGCGCCCTATATATATATATATATATATATATATATATATATATATATATATATATATATATATATATATATATAAATATATATATATATATATATATATATATATATATATATATATATATATATATATATATATATATATCATATATATCACTAACACTAACTTGGGACACCACTACTGACCTACACTCAGACCCCTCCCCATTCTTATTTCCCTAACCTCCTCCCATCAAACCCCCCCAAAAAAAAAGATCACTACATACACCAACTACAAAGCTAACTGGCCAGCTTCACTGACCATATCCAAACCCATATTAACCCCACACCAATCCATAATGCATCCCTACACACACACTCCGCATTATTCAAATACGATTTAATCACTAAATCAGCTAACTTATACATACCCAAAAGGCCACAGAAAATCTAACCTCCCTAGAAATCAGCCAACTCATAAACAAAGAAACTCTTCGAAAATTAGACCATATACCCCACTCACACCAAATAACAAACCACAATACCCAAATCACCAACCTCATAACCATCAACACCACTAATAGGAGTTTTCAGAATACCTACAATCCAACATCTCACGCATCGATAATAATAAAGAAAACCTGGCAGTCATCAAAAAGACTAAATAACTCTCGAAACAACCCCCTCCCTCCCTGAATCCTCCTTACCTGATGAACTCCCTCCTTCTCCTAACAACAATCAGATTCCGCCTAGCAAAACATTATGCTAATATTTCTCGCAAACCAACTCGATAACAGGAAAGCAAAAAAACAACTCAGAAAGGCACATTTTTACAACTGAAAGGATAGCAGAAACTATTAAAACCCTCAAAATTCACCAGCTACAGGACCAGACTCAATCTCAAACCTACATTTAAAACACCTCGGTGAAAAGCACTTCGCCTTATCACAGAAATCTTCAATAAATCTTGGCAACTTATATACCCTCAATCTTGAAACAAGCATTCATACTCCCAAAACTCAACCTAAAAAAGAACCTTAACTCCCCCTCCTCTTACCGCCGTCTCCTCTCCTCCATCAGTAAACTGCTGGAGAAATTAATATTAAACAAAATACTCCCTCTCATCACCCTCCCAGATTTCCAACATGGCTTTAAAAGCAACAACTCCACAGCTACAGCCCTTGCCTCCCTCACCCAACACATCATCGGTGGCTTCAACCAATCCCAATCCCATAGATAGAGATTCTCACAGCAATCGTATCAGCAAAGCCTTTGACACTGTCCCTACATACATTCTTATACAAAATATCCTTAGGAGCTGTAAAAAAATGGCTCTCTAACTTTCTCACCAACCGTTTTGCCAAAAAAGTTCTCCACAATAACATTCTCTCCCATTCCATCAAATTACAAAACGGAGTCCCACCAACCGCCATCCTCTCTCCATTCCTCTTCAATCTTTTCACAGCAGACCTGCCCATCCCTACCCACCAATCCACCAAACTTAACACATACGCAGATGATATCAGCCTCATTTCCCAACATCCAGAAGTAAATATAGCCACTCTTCACACCCAAGAATACTTTGTAGGGGTTCGCCTGTCGGCACTGACTTGTTGAGGTTGTTGGTTGTGTGTTTTATTGAGGTTAATCTTAAGGATTCTGTTTTTAGTGTTCTTTTAACTAGCTATTTTTGTTTAACTATGTGTTTTGTAAAAGGATCACTTAGGAGCCTCCTAGGAGGTCTGCCATTCCTATTGTTTGTTTTGTTGTTGAGCCGTAGCACCCTTGTTACGTTCTCCTTTGAGACCGACTCTGTCGGCAGTTCTTCTACTATACTTCTTGTAGTTCTCTTTGCTTTTCCGTACACTGTTCTGGTAGTTTCTTTTAGTCTTTTCCTAACTTACCTAACTTTTATGTACTTTACTAATTTTCTTTTCTTTTATTACAGACAAGTAGCTAAATAATTTTTTTAATGATTAAGTAACAGGAAAGTGTCTGGTTCCTTTCTCGTCTTTACTTTACTCATTCCTGATATAGTCTTAAGCTCAATTAGCTCTGTCTTCCTGAGATTCATACAGAGAAATAACATCTCAACCGATGTTTCTAATTAATGTAAAACTTCTCTCTTCTTAAGAAGCAACTTATTTTAATATTCTGTATAATAAGAACCGACTGTGTCTGGATTGAGACTAAACTTAAAATTCAAGTATTTAAGGAGAAATAATTTTTATATAACAATAATTACATATACCGTACACTATATTACGTTTAATAAATATATGAAGTGTAAAATGTTATATTATTCTTTATATTAATGAAGTAAATAATGTCAAATATTGTTTACTGTTTTTGTAAAATGAACTATTTTTTACCCAAGCCAATCTGATTAATTATAAATAAAATGTTATACATCTATTCGTTTTTACTATTCGATACAAAGCAACATATTTGAATGTAATTTACTTTTATTTTCTTTATGAATTATAATTATTAAAAATATATATAAGTATTGAACATTAATAAATTATAAAAAAGCAATCACAAAGGCCAGGAGTCGAGTAGACTGATTCCACTCCACCTTCCCCATATTGGTGACCCCCTGAAGGAGTGACATGTGCCACTGTTGTGGCAAACACCAGCAAGCAACCATGCCAAATGTGATTACGAACACCATCAAATCACCGAACATCATCAAATTGAGTTTTGCTTCTGCTGGAGCTTCTCTGTTTAGCCATCCTGGCACCGCCTGTACCCGTTCAAGCACTGCACGAGTGCACGGACCGCTGCAATGGAAGTACAGAGTGGTCAAAGAAACCTTCTCCACAGTGACAGCAATATTTTGCACACTCACTTACCTGACGGCTGACCCGACATCATTTCGGACCAGAGCGGGTGTGCTCACTTGTGCGTATCACTGGGTCCATGCGTCTGGAGGCCAGGAGGCTGCCAAACACTGATGAGCTAGGCGGCATCCGGGAAGAAACGCCACTTCGCATCGTGACAACGCTCACTCTCCAACATCTAAGATTCTTCAATTGAAGGTGGTTATTTAGAAGACCAGAACATAACCCCTTCAACACAGCTAGTGAAACCCTGGTTCTCCAACAGAATGACCGCCTCCCCTCAAATCCTCCAATCACCCTCCTAACCACCGACCGCCACCAATCTTCCTCCATCAGCTAGTTTTCTGAACAACAATCCCCTCCCTCCCACTAAACAAAGCCCCAAAAATATTAGGACTTTATGACACACACACATGACGTTCTCCCCACATCAGCCAAATCACTTTATCAACTCAGCTTGGAAGCTAAACACCCTCCCAGACACACCTACAGCACAACTTCAGTGACAGGAAACATAGCCCCCTACCACCACTTATAAACAACTCCTCAGAACAAATATAAACGATTTCTCCCGCATGGTTCCCTGCACTGTCAAAATCTAATTCAAAAAAATTTTAAATGCAAAAACACTGCCACATAGATTATCACCGGATGCACCAAAACTACCCCATCCAACATTTGCATGGCAGGAACTTACACATCCTTCTATCTCACCCACCTGGAATGGTGGGTTCCCCGATCTTCACCACAGAAAACCTAAATCCAACCCACCCGTATCTCTGACAATATTCTGCTCCAACCTCCAGAAACGAACTAAAAAAAATCCCCACCCTCCTGCCCAACCAAGAATTCTATATTAGCATCTACAACGTATTCCCCCTCCTCACCCAATAGTCATGGCTCATGTATCCATACACAACTAACTAACACGTACCTACAAAACCGCCTAATAACAATCTTACTAAACTTCCCCTCCCAAAAATTTCCCCTATAGAAGAACACTGTCCAGAAGAGGCCGTGGCCTCCCCCAAGGCAGATCAGGTCACCACCCAAAACTTTTACAATATAAATAGATTCAAACTAGACAATGTTACCTCCCCCCACCTGCACCAGTATGTCACAATTCCGGGAGGTAGCACAATGGGCACCTACTTTCTAATGGTGCTCACATAATACCCCATGTGCCGACTTCCCTATTTCTTCCCCTTCTCTGGAACCGCCCAAGAGTGGTCGGCTTCCTGGAAGCAGTGTGGCCCTCCAATTGAGGTGGGCCAGGGGCAGAAGTATGTATGGATCATATGGTGCAAACACAAATGTCTGCACTTTTTCCGTATATTCAAAATTTTGACTTTGCCTCTGCCCGGGGGCCCTCTGCACCACAGCGCTACAGTGTAAATTTTCTATAGTGAACAAATTCGGGGAACCTGTACAGGCCCCCTGTTTGGCTCCCGTAGTCACAAATGTAGAGCATCAACCTGATTCGAAAACCAATCAATATCAAAAATATATCAAACAAATGGCAAAAAAAAAAAAAATGGAAGAATCCTTAAAAAGACAACAGGAACTGGAGAATCAATTTCGTGATATAACAAAAGAATATTATGAAAAAGGGGAGAAAATTATGGTTGAATATATAAATATATATATATATATTGATTGTATTTTTGTTTGCTTGTTTTGGATGTCGCTCGCCTACTTTCACCTTGTTTCTGCTTATGGATTCTGCTTACTGCTTTTGTCCCCCTACCTTTGCACATTGCACATTGTCCTTTGCCCGAACAGTCCAGGTCATGGATTCCGCAAGAAATAACTTTTATATTTTTGTTTTTGTTTATTACTAATATATATTTTTCTTCTTGTATTGGCAGGTTGTTCCTGGACTGGCCTTTTAAATATATTTTATTAAGTTATTCATGTATTTATCATATTACCAGGGAAGGCATTTGGTTTACCGTAAAGGTACTTTGGGTCAGAGTTGGGATAGTGTTGTAGGTCAATAGATGAAGGAGGGTTGTATAAGGTCTGGTAGCTTTAGGTCAAAGGAGGGTACCCATGGATTTTGGGAAAGGCTTAGCAGATCCTTGTTTCCTCAGACTGTCACTTGAACGCTCTGATTTCTTTTGTACATAGTCTTTTCTTTATTATAACTATTTATCCCTGGTAAATAATTAAACAAATTTATTATATTTCTTTACTTAAGATTAAGGCATAATTACTCAGTAGAAACTGGAAACCATAAGAAAGGTGAGAGTTGTTTGTTTGGATTCTAGAAGCTATAGTTAGGCTAGAATATATATATTTTTTTTTCAGTGGTAGCAGAGCGTAGTTACGCTACACTACGTCTCGCTACAGGGTGATAATGGATAAAGAAAGTAAAACTGTAACGGAAGTGAGTACAAAAAGAGTGTGTCCTCCTTTTAAAGGAGATATGTGTGAGGGGGATGTTTACGAGTTATAGAAGAAAAAGGTGAATCTCTGGTAGAAGGTAAGAATTTTGAGAATCCTGCAGGGAAAGTGTTAATGAGTTTAGGTGATAAGGCTTTTGAGGGTGTATGTGATGTGGAATGGGAGGGTTTGGAGAAAGAAGATGGTGTGAAGAAAATTCTGAATGAATTGGATAAAAAATATGGGTATGGGAAGGAACAACAGCGGGATCGGTTGATAGAATTCTTGAGTTTTTTTTATATTAAGAGAGAGAGGTAGATGAAACGATGAGAGAATATGTGAATAGATATGAAGTAATTGAGAAAAAGTATAAGAATGTAGGTAAAGTTGTTTGGGAGAGGACATGAAATGTGTGCATCTGTTAGAGGGAGCAAATTTTAATTCTAACCAGAGACAAATGGTGTTGGCTTATTGTGGGAAAGAAGCATGGGAGTTTAAAGTGTTTAAAGATGCTTTGTTGAATATTTGTGAAGGATTTGGTTCTAAACGAATGGTAAAGAAGAGTGGATGGGTAAGTGGAGAGATGAGAGAGCGAGCAAGAGAAGGAGCATGTGGTGGGGAGCAGCCAAGAAAGAATAAAAGGGATAGGTATGGAAGGGTGATGAGGTGTGTGGTTTGTGGGTCGTTGTATCATTTTTATTATCATTGTCTGAATAGTATGAGAAATAAAAAATCGATGGATGTGGACAAAAGTGGGGTGCATAGAAAAAAAGGGGGTGTTGAAAAATATAAGGTGTATTTTAGGATGGATGGTAGAGAGAGTGAGGAGAGTATGAAGAGATATGTGCGATCATAGACACTGGTTGTCCTCAGAACGTAATTAGGGAAAGATGACAAGGACGTGTGACAGGGGATCTGAATAATTTGGAAAGGAAGTTGATTTTGGATTCAAAAGAGGTTATAGATGTAAATTATACTTTTGGTGAAACTGTCTATAAAGGCGTAAGAAGGGTGAATATACTGTGTTGTATAAATGGTAAATATTTTGGTTTGCGGACTGAAGTTGTCCAAGGGGATGTGCCATGGTTGTTGGGGTATGAGTCGTTGCAAAATTTGGGAATGAGGTTAGATATGAGAAAAAATGAAGCGGTTATTGGTGATTTTGGTAATATGGTAGTGAAATGTAGGAGGGATGGAAAAGGACATCTGCTTTTGCGTATGCGAAAAGGGTCTGGTAGGAAAGATGTTTGGTGGGGAAGTGATGTAAGAAACAGTTTATTGGATAATGACTTCAGGAATAGGGAGCAGATAATAAGTAAACTTCACATTCAGTTTGATCATCCGAGTAGAGGCAGATTATGGGACTTGATTAGGGACGCTTATGGGAAGGAGGTTGATGGTGTTGTGGGTAAGGATATAAAAGGTGTGGTGGATAAGGTAAGTGATGACTGTAATGTTTGCGTTAGATTTCAGAAGACACCTAGTAGGCCCATTATCGGATTTCTTCTTTCAAAAAGTTTCAATGAGACTGTGGCGATGGATTTGAGTGAACTGGAAGGGAAAAGGTTTTTGGTGTTAGTTGATTTGTGTACCAGATATTGCCAGGCTGTTTGGGTAAAGAGTAAAGAACCTAGGGAGATAGTAGACGGTGTGTTAGAAAAATGGATCA
This sequence comes from Trachelipus rathkii, assembly GCA_015478945.1. Classification (NCBI taxonomy): domain Eukaryota; kingdom Metazoa; phylum Arthropoda; class Malacostraca; order Isopoda; family Trachelipodidae; genus Trachelipus; species Trachelipus rathkii. The sequence continues at coordinate 67,416 of JABUQX010134204.1, read as the reverse complement.
GTGTATATGGGGCACCCAAGAGGTTCTTGAGTGACAACGGGTTATAATTTCAAAATGAGGAGATGAAAGTTTTGTGTGAAAGATTCAGTATGATTAAATGGGTAACTGGTGCGGAGAGTCCTTGGAGTAACGGTCAATGTGAGAAAACGGTGAGTTTGTTGAAAGATTCGTTAATGAAGCTAAAAGAAGAAGGTTTGAATATGGATGTGAGTTTAATGTGGTCGGTAGCAGCGAAAAATAGTTTATTAAATAGGAATGGTTATTCACCTAACCAACTGGTGTTTGGAAAAATGTTAGGTTGCCTGATTGCACTGATGATGAAGAAGAAAGTATAGGGGTTTTGGGTATAGAAAGTGAGGTTCTATTAAAGCATTTAGAAGGTATTAGAAGGAGTAGGATGATACATATTCAACAGGAGAGTGACGAGAGGTTGAAAAGAGCAGTAAAAGGCCAGATCAGGGAACATAGATTAGATTTAGTTGAACCTGGAGAGAATGTGTATTATTAAAGGGAGATTGATAAAGAATGGAGGGGCCAAGCGAAAGTAATAGGTAGAGATGGGAAAACGGTGATTGTAAAACACGGGGGTACACTTAGGGAGGTGGCAAGGGTACATATTACTAGGTTAGCCAAAGTTCCAATTAAGGACACTGATGAAAAGGAGGATGATAGGGTGACTGGAGAAAATGAAGTGAATGAAGAAGACGAAGAAGTGGGGGAAGAAGAAGAGAATGATTTAGTTGAGGTTGAATTGGTGAATAAAGTGAATGATCCTGGAGAACAGGAAGAGCAAGAGGAACAACAGGAGGCAGTGGATGAAGTGCGTGATGATGTTGTGAAGGTTAATGTGGGCAAAAGGTACAGGGGTGTACATAAGGAGAACAGTGAAAGGATTGATGTTAGAGTTTTAGGAAGAGCAGGGAAGGCAAAAAGTAAGAAGTGGAGTGATTCTTATCACATAAAGGATATGGATAGTGGTGAAAATAGGTGGATTGATTTTAGAAATTACAAGGACGTTGAATGTATTGACGAAGAGGAAGAAGTATGGTTGATTGAAAAGGGTAATGATGATAGAGTGTTAGAAGCCAAGATACAAGAGATGGATAACTGGGAAGCAAATGAAGTTTATAAAAAGGTGAAGGATAGAGGGCAGAAATGTATATCTCTTAGGTGGGTGATAACTGAGAAGATGAAAGAAGGGAACATGGTGTGTAAGGCGAGGTTAGTGGCTAGGGGTTTTGAAGAAACTGGGAAGAATTTGATAACTGAGGCACCTACTTGTTCAGGTGAAGTGTTGAGATTGTGTTTAAGTGTGATTAAAAGGGAAGGTTGGGAATGTCATTCTATCGATGTGAAAGCTGCTTATTTACAAGGTGATAAGATTAAAAGACGTGTTTATATGACTCCTCCAAAAGAAGCTGAAGAAATGGGTTATGTCTGGGAATTACAGAAGACGGTATATGGGCTAAAAGATGCTGCAAGGGCATGGTATAATAAAGTGGTGGAGGTGATCGAGGAGCTGGGGGGAAAAAGAGTATGCTTGAGCCGGCGTTTTTCATGTGGAAAAACAAGGGTCGTTTGGTAGGAGTTATGTGTACGCATGTGGATGACTTTTGTTTCGGTGGATCTCAGTGGTTTCTTGATAATGTCATAAAGGGTTTGAAAAAGAAGGTAAAAATAGGAACTGAAGATGCAGGAGGATTTAAATATATCGGGGTGAATATTCAAGAACAAAAGAAGGGAGTGTGGTTGGAACAAAGGAAATACATGGAAAATATAGTGGTGCCTGATAAGAGGGAATTTTTTGGTGACAGAGAGATGAAAGAGAAGGAATTGACTACATATAGATCTTTGGTGGGTCAGATGATTGGTTGTGTGGGCAGACGAGACCGGATTTGTGTTTTGATGTAAGTGATAGGAGTCGTTTCTTTAAGGGGGTAAGGTGGATGAAATGAGAAAGTTGATAAACATTATAAAGAGGAAGAAAGATGTTGATTTAGGGGTATGGTTGAGCAAGCTGGAGGGTAAGATTGTGGTGGAAGTATATACTGATGCGTCATATGGAATGGAAGGTAGAGTGAATCCACAAGTTGGTTATATTGTAGCGTTAAAGGATGAGAAAGGAAACAGATGTCCAATTTCATGGAAATCTAAATGTGTAAAAAGGGTTGCGAGATCAACGATAGAAGCAGGGGCGATTGGGTTTATCGAAGGTATCAATGCAGGTTTATGTGGAAGAAATGTGGTATCAATTGTATGGTGGTGAAAGACTTGAAGTGGTGGGGTATACTGATAGCAAGACTTTAAAGAATGCTATTTATTCTGCTACACAGGTTCTGAACAAATTTATGCAACATGATATGGCGTGGATACAATGGATCATGTTTGAAGAGAAAAGAGTATCGAGAGTTGAATGGGTGGATACGAAGCACCAGATTGCAGATGTATTTATTTACAGGTGTACCTTTTTCTACTAGTGGAACAAGAATCCCTGGGGAAGGCCCTGTACAGGCCCCCTGTTTGGCTCCCGTAGTCACAAATGTAGAGCATCAACCTGATTCGAAAACCAATCAATATCAAAAATATATCAAACAAATGGCAAAAAAAAAATGGAAGAATCCTTAAAAAGACAACTAGAACTGGAGAATCAATTTCGTGATATAACAAAAGAATATTATGAAAAAGGGGAAAAAATTATGGTTGAATATATAAATATATATTGATGGTATTTTTGTTTTCTTGTTTTTTTTAGGTTGCTTGTTTTGGATGTCGCTCGCCTGCTTTCACCTTGTTTCTGCTTATGGATTCTGCTTACTGCTTTTGTCCCCCTACCTTTGCACATTGCACATTGCCCTTTGCACGAACAGTCCAGGAGGTCATGGATCCCGCAAGAAATAACTTTTATATTTTTGTTTTTATGTTTATTACTAATATATATTTTTCTTCTTGTATTGGCAGGTTGTTCCTGGACTGGCCTTTTAAATATATTTTATTAAGTTATTCATGTATTTATCATATTACCAGGGAAGGCATTTTGTTTAAGGTAAAGGTACTTTGGGTCAGAGTTGGGATAGTGTTGTAGGTCAATAGATGAAGGAGGGTTGTATAAGGTCTGGTAGCTTTAGGTCAAAGGAGGGTACCAGTGGATTTTGAAAAGGCTTAGCAATTCCTTGTTTCCTCAGACTGTCACTTGAACGCACTGATTTCTTTTGTACATAGTCTTTTCTTTATTATAACTATTTATTCCTGGTAAATAATTAAACAAGTTTATGATATTTCTTTACTTAAGATTAAGGCATAATTACTCAGTAGAAACTGGAAACTATAAGAAAGGTGAGAGTTGTTTGTTCGGATTCTAGAAGTTATAGCTAGGCTAGAATATTTTTTTTATATATATATATATATATATATATATATATATTTATATTATATATATATATATATATATATATATATATATATATATATATATATATATATATATATATATTTAGTATCTTTATATATATATATATATATATATATATATATATATATATCGATGGGCCGTAATTACGGAATGCCAAACTGGGCAGTTGCCCAGGGCAGCAATACACCAATCGAGAATGAGGTATGAAAAGTAAAGTAAAATGCAGTCTTAAAAATATCTTCCCAAGTTCAAAAATAATTATATGGAGATGTTATAGACAGAACAATAACAAATACTTTTGGAAAGTCCATTCTTTCTAATATTATAGATATTTAAAATCTGAAGGTAAAATATTATTTATTAATTGAAAATATGTTTGTCCCTTTCTAATGGAAAACAAGGAATAATACTCTATTGATAGGGAAATAGCCACTACTCTTCCGAATCCAAGTCTTTCTCTCAAGAGTCAGTTGGCTTAAGTGTTTGAAATGGAGGTAAATGGAAAACAATAAATACTTTCTTCGAAAGGAAACTGCTATTGTTCCTTTAACAGATGAGAGCCATAAATAACAATGCCAAAATATTTGATCAAAATATTTGATCTAGCTGCTGTGGTATTTTGATCTAGCTGCTGTGGTATATATATATATATATATACGGTATATATATATATATATATATATATATATATATATATATATATATATATATATATACATATATATTTATATATGTTGCACTCCATATATATAATATATATATACTGCTACACACCATATCACCAGCGATGATGATATACTATATATATATATATATATATATATATACCACAGTATATATTTATATATGTTTGCACTCCGATAACTTTGTAAAATTTTGAATTTATGTTCGTACTTATGCTTAACTAAGATTTGGGCGAGCAAAATTTTAGCATAAGTCGAAATGAAATAATGCATATAAACCCGTCCTGTTGAGATACTCATCAGTCAGACTAAATAATAAGAAGAATCAGAAGAAATAAATCTCACTCAAGATACTCTCTCCAGAACTCCTCAAACTTAAAAACGAAGCTTTCGGCAGAGAGGTAAATTTCATAAGGAAGGCTGCGACTCAATTTCGATCACAAATTTTCGCACAAAAGAGTCAGGCAAGTGTGGTAAACGTACCCAAGCGCTGGAAGTCTGTGACTATTAATTCACCTACGAAGGAAATATGTATATCTCCTCAACAGAAGGGTTTTGTTACTTTACTTTCATTGAATATCTTTACTATCTGTTAAAATAAATTCATCGTTTGAAATATGGATTTTTAAATTTACCATCATCTTATATAGAAAGACACAAAAAAAGGCACCAACAAAAAAACGACCTATATATATATATATATATATATATATATATATATGTATATATATATATATATATATATTATATATATATATATATATTTATAACTATATATATCTTTATAACTGCTATATATGCTGCTATATATATATATACATATACAATATATATATATATATATATGCCCTCTTTACCATATATATATATATATACGAGGCGCAACTTCGATACAATCTCTCTGACGGATCTCTGGACCCAACCAGCTGTGGGGGCACAGTACCTCGGGATCACCCGCTTCTCGTAGGAGAGGGAGCGGGTACTAAGTAAAAAAGTTATATATATATATATATATATATATATATATATATATATATATATATATATATATATATATATATATATATATATATATATATATATATTTATATATATATATATATTAACTTAGGTTAGCTGAAATCATTCTACAAACAGGGGTTCCAAACACTAGAAATACACTAAAATTTGTAGCTTGTACAAATTCCTATGGCAAAAAAAAAAAAAAAAAAATTCCAATCTGTGTCAACACAATCTCAATATTCACACACACATATAGCAAACGACAAGTATTTCGTATAAATAAACTCGTATTCCTTTCATACACTTGAAAACAGAAAACGTCTTGCGATTTTCGTCTCCTGCATAACAGACGGTGAAGAAGTCAAACTTCTTTGTAAAAGCCATTTTCACAACGGCTTGGTACTAGAAAGTTTTTGAGTTTGTATGAGCCTTTAATGTAACACAAGCACCTCAAATTCAGGATGGAAAACCAGAGCATGTGCAAAGCTTGAGGAACTTTTGAAGAAAAAATTATTCAAGTTAGCTTGTTGTCATCATTTATTTGAACGAATTTTATGTGCAGTTTACAGGGAACCATTAGGCAATTCATCAGGTCCAGAAATAGCGAATTTCACCCACTTTAGAGATGCCATTTGCGAAAATATCAACGCAGAGGGCTATTTTAACTCTACCTATTAAGAATCGATTTCTCAAACGCAAAATGTTATTCAATGTCTCAATCTAATCCCTTTGAACCTAGCAGGAAATGTGCATTACCCCTTCATGATAATCGGGAGTGAGCTGAACTCATACTTAAGCTTTTGGGAGAAATACTTGAGAGAAAAACACTGGCTGTGTTAAGGGGCAGCTTATCATGCGCACTGGATGCGGTCAATTTTGTATCCTGCAAAAATGTTGGTATTCAGCGCACAGACAGGATACGATAATATGATGGTCGATAAATTGGAGGCTCTTTGTCTATTCAATCCTCACTTCGTTTTATGCTGAGAATTGGCTTTGTGTATCAATTGCAGATGGATACACAAAGCAACTCTGCCACAACTTACGTGATTAACTTAAGTATGATCAGGATGTCGCTGATGCAGCTTTAAAAGATATGGACGATACTAATGGTACCTAACCGAAGAATGCACAGTGTTCTCTCTATTTTCAAGCCAAGATGTAGAACGACAGAATATCGCTCGGCAGTTGCTACGAATCAGGCAAAATCGAAAGAGTTCGGAACGAGCTATCCCCTATTTCCTGTTCTATACCAAAGTACAAAGCTGGAATCTCTCATTGGACCCTAGTCACGGTTCTTGTTTCAAACTATGGGAATTGAGGTAGATTGGCTTGGAAAACCAATTCATCCCGACTGCCAAGATGTAGATATGTTTGTGCGTCATATTAAGGTGGTGAATGATTATATTAACGGTCAATTAAATTGATCCAAGACTATTGAAGAAGCATTACTACCATGAATCCGAGAAACCGTACTTATTAAGTTATTATAAGTCGTAGAGCATCACAGAAAAAAAAAGAACAACAGAAAAAAATGTTTGAAAGGTTATATTCATTAAGTTGAATGATATTTTTACTACCACATATAATGAATATTCTATAGTCCTAAATTAAACATGAAACTCACACAACATATTTTTTAAATTTTTCATGCAATTTTTAATTGAAATTAGAAACCCTAATGGGCAATTGAGCACTTTTAGCATTAAACCATTATAGTACTGGGAAGGGGTCTAAATTTGTCATAGAAACTCTCATATTGTGCATGCTATCATAATTTGTAATTTGCAATAACGTTGGGGATTTGCATCGCAAAAAATAATCATTTTCATTCCACACTAAATTTTTTGAAAAACTCCTCCATTAAAAGTACAACTACTCTTAAATTCACCAGACTTTCAACAAGGCTTCATACACACTTAACTACTACAGTTCGAACCAAAATTTCTCAAAACATCATAAATGCCTTCAAGAAATCACCATCTTATAAATCCACAATAAAAACCATTGACATAAACAAAGACTTCGACACCGTCCACAGTCACTTTCTCATACAATGAATCCTAAACTCTTCTATGCTCAACAATAACAAAAAGTGGATTTCCGTTTCCTATCTGGCTATACAGTCTAAGTATCCAACAAAGCCTACCAATTAAACACAAATATACTGAAAAATTCAGTTCCCCAAGAAGCCATTTTATCCCCTCTCCTCTTCAACCTATGCACATTCACCAATATAATAAGGGCAGCTAAAATGAAAATAACACACGCACTCTTCCAAAACGAATTGAGCAACCACCAAAACCAGCACAAACTAACACTTACACGAAAAAACAAAGAAAAATCATTCCTCTAAGAGTCCAGGAATACAATATTATTCCTTTACATTCCTGCCACAAAGTTATTAGAACCACAACCATCATACAAAATTACTTTTTTTTTTTTAACAATCGACAACACTTACCAGCACGACATACATATCTAACACCCGAAACAACCTCCCAAGAAAAATTGAAATCAGGCTTGCCAGAGTGGGATCTGGTTACCACTCAAATTTAAAATCATACAAGCACTTTTTTTAATCCAACACCGACCACAGATTCAAATACCCTATTGAATGACTTATTGCTGTGACTAACGGACGCTGCCGGCTTCCTACATGTGGCGTGGTCCTCTGCCCTGACTAAGAATGGGTCAGGAGATGAAAAAGTAAAAAAAGCTACACAACATGAGTTTTGATATTTGAGTACATGGAAAAGCTGCACCATCTCAGAACTCTTATTACTATTGGATAGGAAACAACGTAAAGAATGTTTTCTGAGAACTTAAAATATTATGGGCTCCGACGACCACAAGATTCGTACAAATGAAAAAATGATTTGTGTCTAAGAAGACATGCGAAAAAGAATATCAAAGTCAGTTCCAAGTTAGTCCATGGCTTTTGACTTAACTCCTTTAAGTTGGAGACGAGTTCTGTATAGCTATTCAAAACTCCATTGATACAGAACTCTGTATGCAATGAAATTTTTGGTTGGAACAAGGATCTCGATATGATGGATTTATTTTTAAACAAGCTAAACTCTCAATACTATACTAATAATAATCCCAATGAGTTACTACAATTTGGCGTACTGAGATATTCTTTCGAATTAATACGATTTTTTCCCCTTCAGAAATTTAGAATGGTGATCACGTGACTGTTACTGGTGATGGATATCGTGCAATGCTGAAAAATTTCTTAGATGAACATGATGGTGACGTAACTTTGGTTAAAAGATGGAGAGACAGTACGCTTTGGTTTAAACAAGACGTGGTCACCACTCATACAACTTAAGTTAGCAACTAGAAACTACAACAGACTTTACTCAGGAGTACTTCCCAAGATTTGGGGAGAGCAAAGTTTAATGAGACAGGACCAGCCAACATACGTGAGCTAAAACAATGCATTCGGACGGCCATAGAGTAAAATACATAGAACAATCTGCAATGGGTAACGTACCCCCTTCCTTATAAAATTGAACAATGTTTGGCAAATTAGGGTAGCCATCTTGTGGACAATATTTTCAAAACTAACCTAATTTAAAATCCATACAACTGTGCATCTTTTATATGCCAGCTAATTTAAGGTTAATATTAAATGCAAAACCACTGGATATTTTTGATCTTACATTTATAAATATGTATCAAAATATTCTAATTCCTTAAAAAGAATAATAAGAACTGTGGTATTTTTTAAAGTAGGATGATGATAATTTAAATCAACATTTAGGAATCAAAATCAGTTAAAAATTTTTAAAGAACAAGTTCCACTCATTAACATGTAGGGTGAGGGATGTTGAGAGAAATGGGACACAAAGTGAGTTGGGGCGAGGCTTGGATACAGTTGTGGGTAAAGCATATTTAATTTTTTTGTTGCGGCTTCTCTTATATTATTGCTGATACACGTATTAAAAACACAAACAAAATATGCTGATATAACCAGTGGAATTTTGATTGCTAAACAATTAAATATAAAGAATGAGATTTTGTGGAACATGAAGTTTTGGTTAGCATATGAGTAATCAGTAAGGATTATATATATATATATATATATATATATATATATATATATATATATATATATATATATATATATATATATATACCCTCTCATGCTGCTGCTGCTGCTACTATACTATATATATATATCGCACATATATATATATATATATGCTCTCTATATATATATATATATATATATTAATAAATATATATATATATATATTATATATATATATATATATATATATATATAAAGAATAAAACTTAGACTACGATAAAGCTCGCAATAATAAATAAAATAAAATAGTAATAGTTAAAGCTTTGTATAGAAAATTTTCTGCGCTCTTCTCCAACATTAAAAATAAACTTAATACAAATATAAAAACAAATCTTTTTTTTTTTTATCGTTTTTCATAATTATTAAAATAAATATTTCTTAAATATAATATATTAATATAAAGCTCTGGCAAGCTGTCATAAGCGCCCTAAAAATTAAATATTCGATATATTCATTGTAGGTAATATTACAATAGTATAACCATTAGACAAAATTGTAGACATTATAATATAAAGTTTCAATATATTAAACAAGTATGTGTACTTCCCGAAATATACAACTTATATACACATTAGTCAATATAACTCAAATAATAAAACATTTTAACATGCATATTCTAAATGTTTATATACAAAACATAATTGTGACAAATAAAAAAAGGATAAATCCCAAATTGTGGTAAAGAAAATAATATTACATTTTATGAGACGGCACACCAGCAACTGCGTAACACCAAAGATCAATCGATTACCTTCTAAATCTTCTATATCTGGTAAAGAATTCGGTCGGAGATTGGATAAGGGAAGTGTACATTTTTGTTACAACGAGAAGAATACACAAAAGTAGTGGTCCTAAAATAGCTCCTTGAACACCCCAACAGAATATTCCTCCAGCTACTGCCAAACCTGTTAAGTATGGATGACCACCCCTGCAACAGAATTATAGGGAAAAAAAGAGATGACAAATTCAATACACCTTTTATAGTCGATAAAATTCCAATTAGGCATAAAAGGTACGCACCTTGAGAAATGACATTATTTAAATTTGGAAAAATTTTCTAAATAGAAAATAGATTTTATTCCCAACTTCAAGTAAAAACTTATGTAAACAATATCTGGGATATTTTTTTAAATTTGAGAAATAATACACAGAATAAATTTGAATACTAAAAGTACAAATTTATAAACCTACCATAATTTTTTTAAACATCTTATAGCAATTATATAAAATGTACTATAAAAGAATATATTTTTTTTCATTTGATGCATTAAGTTTTAAAACAAAACATTTAAAAAAAATCATTACTTCTTTGTATTTATTTAAGCTGTGATAGATATACGCGTCTAAATTAGAAATATTTTTATTTGATATGTCTTAGAATTTGCTCAAATGCATGACAAGCAGTGTTGCAATTTTGGCTGAATACGATTTTAGTAGCTAAATTTTTTTAAAATACAATAAGACACCTTATTACCGTCATGTTTCAAAGAAAATAAACTTACCCTTTGATTTCTGCATAAAATGCCGTATCCACAAACATTAAAGGAAGTAACTGTGTTGCAAAGAGAAGTAACCCTAAAAGGGGAGATTCATGGCCCCATGCAAGTTCCAAAGCTCCAGGCACAGCCGCCCAATAAGTGCCAACCAAAGGCACAGCTCCAAATAAGGCACCAAGCACTGAAAACATACAACATTACAATACTAAAGTTTCTTTGCTCTTTTTTTTCCTTGCACCAATGTTTGAGACAAGCTTTAAACGAGATTCATTAAACTCGAGAAATAATGAGAGAGGTTTCCAGCAAAATAACAAGCAAAAAAAACATGTAAAAATTAATCGTTAAGATAACTGGGAAAGCAACTAATCTTTCTTGCATCAACTTGTAATATAAAAGTTCCAAACGAAAGTACTTATATGAAAGAAAGCAAATGATTTCATAAAACAGAACAGATCTATACTATAAATTAGGAGTTTCCATCCCAAGGTTCGAAAACTACCAAAAAATTATAAAATTATTTTAAAAATAAAAAAGACAAATTAATTGATGTTGTATTTTAAAAAAGGAATTAAAAAAAACTGCCGAACATCTCAGAAAATTTCAAAAGAGCATTCAAATATATCTAAATGCAAAATTTTTGAGATTTATAGTTAAATCTTGTAAATAACTTATATTGTGAAAATGGACTAGGAAGTGGAATTCTATTTTTGGGATTTTGTTATATAAATGCATTGCAAATGCATTTATTTTTTCCTTTCATGCCTATTTCACATTACAATAAACAAGGTATGTGGGTATAAGTGTATGTTTATGAATAATATAATTTTCTAATATTTTTGCTATAATATTAAGGGCAGTGAGTGAACAAAAGGTAAAAATTTTGGTCCTTGGACCAAAACCGGAAAAAGACACCTACTATAATTAAAAAAAAAAGTAAAAATCACATTTCTTTAACTTGCCTAGTTGGGATATAAACAATATTGAAGTTTACAAAAAATGGAATGCAAGAGCAAAATATTTCCACCATAAAAGAGACCCATTTTGAAAGATGCTTTAAAAACACACCATTCACAGACTCTTCAAAATGCTGCACCCAACCTATGATATATATATATATATATATATATATATATATATATATATATATATATATATATATATATATCTTTATATACCTATATATATATATATATATATATATATATATATATATATATATATATATATATATATATATACTATATAGATATAAATAACTGACTTTGCTATTGCTATATATATATATACATATATATATATATCTTTGTCTGCCTTTCTGCTGTAATGAAATTCCACTTTGTTCTCCCACTCTACTTACGAGTAGGTGCACAGTGCTGCACCACCACAGCAGGGCAGGTTGAGAGTTGTGTTGGTGATGTCCGTTAAATCATGGCAGTCTAGCAGGAGAGGTTCTGTGTTATTGTCAGTCTGGGGAAAACATCTTTGACAGTGGGGAGAGGGTGCTTTATTGATTCTAAATTTCTATTCTTGAAGGGAGTCAGGTTGCACAGAGCGGAGATGGGACAGTATTATACCAGTTTGACAGTCAAAGTTTGTTTCAAAGGGTACCTATATTTCTGGTGAACATGTTTAAAGTATGGTGTGTTATTTGAATATGAGGAGATCATTCTAGAGTTAATTGTGTATGAGTGTGTTTAGTAATGGTAGTATCTAGGGGGGGGAAGCGTATTGTATATGTTAGAATAGTATAATAGTCATGTGATTCTTTTTCCTTCTACGTGTGGAGGTTGTTATAATGTTTGATGAAGAATCTATTGAGAGTGATTAACTGTAAAATTAACACCCTATCATGTCAAGATGGACTTTTAAAGGGAAATTTTTTTTTTTCAGATATTAGATGATGAATGGGTGTTGGGAGAAGGCAGCCTATTTTTATCCTGAGAGCTTTATTTTGCACAGCTTCTAATTTCTTATTATTGGATTGTGATATTGCGGGAGCCCAACCAGGTGATGCATAATTTAGGAAGGGGAGGATATATTTTCTGTATATTGTGAGTTTTTTTATGTTGGCCAAAGTTTGTTTCAGAAATTGTTTTCAATGCATTTAATATATGTGTGTGGTTCTTAGAGTGATGTTGCTGATGTGGGGGATGAATGTCATATGTGTGTGTCAAAGGTCAAACCTAGGATATTGGGGTTTTTATTGAGGAGTCTGTTTGATATTAAGTATCCCTGTAGAATGTTGAGTTATCTTCTGTCTAGAGGTGAGAAGGGCAATGGTGGATATTGAGGTGATGCAAAATCTACATTAGTTGTTAGCCATTATTTCCCAGATGGTTTGTGTGGCCAATCATAGCTTTTCCTACATGCTATATTTATAGAAGGACTTTGAGGCTATGATTGTTAGATCATAAGAACAACTTAATTTTTTTGGAAGAGGAAGTGAGATGAAAGTCGCGCATAAGGTTAAATGTGACTGTACAGATCAAATATATTTACAAAATTTGTAACTTTTATATATATATATATATATATATATATATATATATATATATATATATATATATATATATATATATATATATATATATATATATATATATATACCCTATATATATATACATATATATATATATATATATATATATATATACTATATATACTATCTATGGAATGAGTGACTTTACAAAGATTAGCAAGTATGGACCTGTAACTCACGAACTTGCTCTCTAACAGGTTTGAAAAATCATTAAGAAAAGTAATTGTAATTGCCCTATAAGTTTTCATTTAAGAATGCTTCTCACATTTGGCATTCACATTTCTTCATTAACAGAAAGCAGAAGTTCTGTTGCATCTTCTAAAATGTTTGAAAATGTTTCATTGAAGTTTGATTGAAAATCTTTCAAAACAAACATCACATTTTCAAAATGATTAAGAGTATTTCTGTCACTAATGATGGATACTGTAATATAGTCCATAATGGAAGAGTGTAGGGGAAGAAAGTTGAAGTCATAAATAAACTTATAGCAAATTTTTTTTTTACTATAGACTTCAAAAGATATGAGTTTTTTTTAAGAAGGTTTAATATCTTGATCCATTCAAGCTCCTCTAAAGCTTCAACAAATACTTTAAAAAATTTTCTAGATCGTAACAATCCATCGTAACTTTCCACCAACCATGTTTCGCCCATTCGTGTGAGTTTTGTCCATTTTGTGCCATGGAAAGTTTTTTCTATTTTTTTTTCTATTAAAATAGCAATCTGCCTTGGCAATCTAAAATAGTAATGTCATTCGCTATGTCATAAATATTCTATTGTGTTGTACTTCACATGGATGTAAACAGCGATGAACATATAACGCCCCTGGTTATTTTCGACAGTTTAAACACCTCTAAAACAATTCTTCATTGCTTCTGCATCATCACCGTTGTCCAATCAGGAAGTCCCTATTTATTTCAGCGTTCGTAGAATTACCTTCGCTAGAGATTCTCCTTTAATGCTTTCCATAGCAACTTAACCCAAGAATTCTTCACGTACAACCACAAATATGTTTCCTCATTTCTATTAACATATATACTCTTAATTTGCTTTGATTAACTATTATTTCGGGAGGGTGTGGAGTCGATCTCTCCTGTCTTATCTACGTTTACTTTCAAACCTCTCCTTCTACACACCCTGCCAAATATCTCTACCAATCCTTTCAAACTCTCTTCAGATTCGCCACACAAAACCAAATCATCTGCATATAATAGGTAGGGCACCGTCCACTCATCTCCATTCTCCATCATTCTAACACCATTTCCTGCCATCCCCACCTCGAATTCTTTCATAACTCCATCCATATACAAATTGAATAACAAAGGAGACATAACACAACCCTGCCTCACTCCGCTATTAATACTAAACCAATCACTTTTGACACCATTTATTCTTACACAAGCTTCACTATCGTCATACATACTTTGATTCCATTCAGAAGCCTACCACCAACACCATATATCACTAACACCTGCCATAGAGGGGGGTATTATTAACGCTATCATACGCCTGTTGAGAAATCCATAAAACCTAAATACAATTTATTCTTCTCCCTCATTTTCTCAATCATTTGTTTCCACATCTTAAGAGATTTATTGCACATCCTCACCACTCCCTAAGCAGAAATGCCTTGTTCTTCACCAATCAGTCTTTCAGTCACTCGACATATTTCGACAAAATACCAGCATATATCTTTACTTTACAACTCACAATAAACTAATTCCCTATAATTCCCTACACAGTTCCCCTGTCTCCTTACATATAAAGGGTACTATAACTCTCCTCAAATCCCTTGAACTATACCCTCCATAAACGCATTACACAACTTCCAAATCCATCAACCTCCATTCTTGATCATTTCACCAGTAATTTCATCTATACCTGCCGATTTACCAATTTTCATCAACTTTTTCTCACTCTACCCATTTCCTAATAATGACCTCATCTCAAAATACCTATTCCTTCTTGCCTCAGCAAACACTATATCTCTTCATTACTGCCAATATTACACAGATTTTTCAACCACTATCAAGCTCTCCTTCACATCCATTTTCATCAGTTACAAAGCACCATCTATTCATTGTTGGCAGGTTCCACATTTACATAACATTAACTTGCTAAGCTTCCTTCCAGAAGAGCTTCAACATTCACATATGAATCTCAATTCATCCTCCTTTAAACTGTTCATTTATATTTCTTTTCTCTACGTATGCACCTTTATTTCTTTTTTCCTCATATAATTTAGCAAACATCTTTCTTTGAAACTTCATCATTGGATTTTAGTGTTCAGCCACGCTACTTTTTACTTTTAACCGCACTTGTTTCACCTCTTTGTTTCACCACTCACTGTTAACATTCTTCCCTGCTTTAGCACATCCACATACTTCATTTGCACCACTAACAACTGCTTTCCTTCATTTGCTCCCAGATGTTCAGTTTCAACTTGTTATACAACTGATTGCCGCGAGCACGATTACATACTTATCCTTGATTACCGCATTTACTATATATCTTCTCACTCTTAATTTTTACCACTTCCTTCTTCTCCTTCCTCTCCATTCAAGCCCTCACTAACTTAATTTTACATAGAACAACATAATTATTCCTTAAAAGATACTATTTTAATTTATAAAATATATATACTTAGGCACAACCAAATATGAAATAAATGACTAATTATTGTGGTTGTACAGGAATGTAATCCTGAAGGATTGCTTAGCGACCACGAAATGTTCTATCTCTTATTACTAATTATTTATTATATTATACAAAAGTATCGATATTTATAACAAAATAGGCCATAAGTATCAACTGATTATATATCGGTATATAATATATATATATATATATATACATATATATATATATATATATATATATATATATATATATATATACATATATATATATATATATATATATATATATATCTTATACTGCTGCTTCTATCTGCTATATATATATGTATATATAAATATATATATATATATATATATATATCTTCTTTAACTATCTTCTTTCTTTATATATATATATAACATATATATATACATATATATATACTTATAATATATATATATATATATATATATACTTCTGCTCCTGTATCATCTTTCTTTCTTTATCTACCTTCTGTTTTCCAAGAATGGAGATGGGTGCGTGGGGCAGAGCATCGGAAAGAAAGAAACTATTAGAAGAACATGACAAAAAGTCGAAAAGCCCAGCCTTACCGTCCCCTCAGTACCGTAGTGAAGTGAGAGCACGTCGCGATGGAAGAATCACCCTAAAAAGCTTCGTCGGGACGACGGACCCTCACCATGGTAGATCGTCAGTGGTCGAAGGGTTCATCCCTTGGCCCAGGTGGGCAACCATGCCCCATACGAAAGCCGTTCTCCTATTTTACACCTTTATTCTCGCCTCTGCCAAACTCACATTTCTCTTCTTCAGGCATTCCCTTTACCGACTCAAATCCACTTTTCTCTTCGGTCTCCCAGCCGGTCGGTTCCCAACACACTCGCCACTATACATCCGCTTAACCAACCGACTATCATTCATTCTTTCCCCATTACCAAACCATCTCAACATACTTTCATTTATTCTCTCATTTAAACCTTTCTTAACACCACACAACTCTTTAATACGGTCATTCTTCATTTTATCAATTCTTCTTACACCTACCATGCCCCTAAGATTGTCCCTCTGAACACATTGAACATTAGATCTATACTTCTTATTCCAGACCATAGTCTAACTACTATACAAAAACACAGGTAACATACCCTCATGTAAGACCCTAAAGCGCACTCAAGACTTAGTCCCTTTTACATTCAACAACGATTTAATGTGCACAAGCAACCTTCCTGCCATTCACAACTTTCCTACTACACTCTGCATCATCCGTTCCCTTCTCATCCAACACATACTTTAAATATTTAAACTCAGACACTTGTTCCAGCTGCTCACCATCTAACATAACTTCACACTGAGGACTGTCCTCACTCACAACCATAACCTTACTCTTATCTACGTTTACTTTCAAACCCCTCCTTTTACATACCCTGCCAAATCTCTCTACCAATCCTCTCAAACTCTCTTCAGATTCGCCACACAAAACCAAATCATCCGCATATAATAGGTAGGGCCCCTCAACTCATCTCATTCTCCATCATTATAACACCATTTCCTGCCAATCCCACCTCGATTCTTTCACTTAACCCCCATCCATATACAAATTGAATAACCAAGGAGACATAACACAACCCTGTCTCACTCGCTATTAATCCTAAAACCAGTCACCATTGACATCATTTATTCTTACACCGCTTCACTATCGTCATACATACTGATTCCATTTAAAAGCCTACCACCAACTTATATCACTAACAACTGCCATAACGCTTCCCTATTAACTCTATCATACGCCCTGCTGCAAATCATAAAACCTAAATACAATTTATTCTTGTTTCTCTCATTTTCTCAATCACATTTTGTTTCAATGTAAAGATTTGATCCACACATCCTCTGCACCCTCCCTAAACACTTTTGTTCTTCACCAATCAGTAATTCAGTCACTCGACGCACTCTTTCGACCAAAATACCATATATACCTTCCCTACAACCTCAATAAAGCTTATTCCC
The DNA here is from genome assembly GCA_015478945.1 of Trachelipus rathkii. Lineage (NCBI taxonomy): Eukaryota > Metazoa > Arthropoda > Malacostraca > Isopoda > Trachelipodidae > Trachelipus > Trachelipus rathkii. Next base: position 49,553 of record JABUQX010134204.1, on the reverse strand, counting down.
CTATAATTTCTACAGTTCCTTTTTCCCTTACCCTTATATAAGGAGACTTTATTACCCTTCTCCTCCAATCCCTTGGAACTATACCCTCAATTAAAGCTCTATTATTTAACTTCCAACTATATATATATATATATATATATATATATATATATATATACTTTATATATATATACTATATATATATATATATATATATGTAACTATATACTATATATATATATATATATATATTTATATATATATATACTCTACACGTGTTCATTTGACCTGGCGATAAATCTGAAAGAATCACCTTGGGCTTTATAAACATCGTTACTGAAACTTTCAAGATGTAATACAAATAGCAAACTGAAATGCAATTAGTAAACAAACAACGTAGAAATCGCAAGCACTACAAATACAGTATATATATATATATATATATATATATATATATATATATATATATATATATATATATATATATATATATATATATATATATATATATATGCTATATATATATATATATATGCTCTGCTCTCTTTCTCTTTCTATATATACTACTGCTATATATATATATATATATATATATATATATATATATGGTGTTGGTGGTAGGAATTCCGAATGGAATCAAAGTATGTATGACGATAGTGAAAGCGTGCGTAAGAATAAATGGTGTCGAAAGTGATTGGTTTATTAAGCACATGGTGAGGGTAGGGGATAATGTTATGTTTATGGTTATTCAATTTCATAAATGGATGGGGTTATTCTTAAAAAGAATTAGAGGGGTGGGGCAGAATAGTGTTGAGAATGATGGAGAGAGCTTGTGTGGAAGAGTTGAAGGTGCCCTACCTATTATATGCGGAGGATTTGGTTTGTGTGGTGAATCTGAAGGATTTGAGTAGTGTGTGTGTAAAGGAGGGGTTTTGATTGAAAGTAAGTAGATAAGAGTAAGGTTATGGGTTGTGAGTGTGGACAGTCCTCCAGGTGAAGGTATGTTAGATGGTGAACGCCGCTGGAACAAGTGTCGGAGTTAAATATTTTAGGATATATGTTGGATGATAAGGGAACGGATGATGCAGAGAGTAGTAGAAAAGTTGTAAATGACAGGAGGGTGGCTGATGCAATTAAATCGTTGGTGATGTCAAGGGATTAAGTCTTGAAGTGCGCTAGGGTCTTACATGAGGTATGTTGTTACCATTGTTAATGCATAGGTAGGGAAACTATGGTCTAGAATAAGAGGTATAGATCTAAAGTAAAATGTGTTCAAATGGACAATCTTAGGGGCGTGTTAGGTGTGAGAAGAATTGATAAAATGAATGATAGATGATAAGGGTGAATGGCGGGGTTTTATAAGGGAGTTTGGTTGTGGGCCACCTGGGCCAAGGGATGAACCCCATACTGACGATATGCCATAGTGAGGGTCCGATTGCGGTCCGTGAAGCTCTAGGGAGGATTTCCTGACTGCGACGAGTTCCTCCTAATATAAAAGGGCAGTAAGGCTGGGCTTTCTTTTCGACTTGTGTCATATTCTTCTACTACTTTTCTGTTTCCGGTGAATGGTACGCACCTTACCCACAAACTTGGGGAAAGAATAAAATAATAATAATGATGATGATATATGTATATATATATATATATATATATATATATATACATATCTAAACATATAGATATATTTATATATTCTATTATATATATATATATATATATATATATATATATATATATATATATATATATATATATATATATATATATATATCTCCACCTATATCTAAAAATATAGATATATATATATATATATATATATATATATATATATATATATATATATATATATATATATATATATATATATATATATATATATATATATATATTTATATATATATATATATAACTAATATATATATGTATAATATATATATACACACTATCCCAAACCAAGAGTTAAATGATGAACGAATGCTTACCAGATTTAGAATGGCATTTAATATTGAAAGAGATCCTCCAACACGAGAAAATATGGTAGTAAGGCAGAAACCGCAAGATTAAGGTTGCTTATGAGAATCGTCCATTCCATCTAGACATTCATTACTGTTCCCAAATTATCCTTCAAAATTTCTGACAATCTTTGAAATACTTTATCAACTCTGAAATATATATATATATATATATATATATATATATATATATATATTTAACACATCTCTATACTCTTTATATATAATACTAAATATATGTTTATTTGCTCATAACATATTTATATATATATATATAACTATACTATAAATTTTAGATCTTATATATCATCATCATCATCTTACTTTTTCCCAAGACCGGGGGTAAGTGTAGCTGACATGCATCGGAAAGAATAGTAGTAGAAGAATATGACACAAGTCGAAAAGAAAGCCCAGCCCTACCGCCCCCTCTATACCTATTAGTGAGAACTCGTCGCAGTCAGAAAATCCACCCTAGAGCTTCATGGGACCGTGACGAACCCTCACTATGGCATATCGTCAGTGAAGGGTTCATTCCCTGGCCCAGATGGGCCACAACCATACAACCTCACAAAACCCCGCCATTCACTCCTATTTTGCACCTTTATTCTCGCGTCTGCCAAACTCGCATTTCTCTCCTCCAGACATTCTTCCTTTACTGAACTTTTTCGTCAGTCTCCCAGCCGGTCGATTCCCAACACACTCTCACCACTATACATCAACACAACCAACATCATTCATCATTTCCACATGACCAAACCATCTCAATGAACTTTCATTTATTCTCTCATTTATCCCTTTCTTCACACCACATAACACTCTAAAACGTTCATTCCTTATTTTATCAATTCTTCTCACACCTAACACGCCCCTAAGATTCTCCATCTGAACACATTGAACTTTAGATTATACCTCCCATTAAAGACCATAGTCTCACTACTATACGTTAACACAGGTAACAACATACCCTCATGTAAGACCCTAGCGCACTCAAGACTTAGTCCCTTTACATCCACCGACGATTTAATTGCACCAGCCACCTTCCTACCATTCACAACTTTCCTATTACACTCTGCATCATTCCCTTTTCCTTCAACATATATCCTAAATATTTAAACTCAGACACTTGTTCCAGTTGCTCACCATCTAACATAACTTCACACCGAGGACTATCCTTACTCACAACCATAACCTTACTCTTATCTACGTTTACTTTCAAACCCCCAGGATGGATTTTTGGCTGCAACAGGCTCGCGCTTAGGGGTATGAAGTAAAGTGTGGGTGAGTGGGGATTTCCTTTCGACTTACATCGTGCTTTTCAACTTAACTTTTATTTCCGTGCGTGTTACGCACCCTACTCCCTACTTTGGGAAGTAAAGGGAGGATAACAATATATATTGTAGGGGTTTGCCCGTCGGCACTGTCTCGTTGAGGTCGTTTGTTGTTTTTCAAAGAGGTCAGAGTAGAATCCTGGGTATTCTTTTACTGGCTATTTTTTATTTTATTTTGTGTTAGTCGTAATGGATACCTTAGGAACCTCCTAGGGGTCCATCAAGTTCTGTTTTTTTTTTTTTTTTTTATTGTTGAGCCATAACAACCTTGTTACGTGCTTTCCCTTGAGACCGATTTAATGTCGGTAGTTCTACTGTACTTCCTTAAAATCTTTCAGTCTTTCCTAAACTTTTCATGTAGTTTTTTTGTAATTTACATTATTTATTCATTTATGTTGCTAACTATTCTTTGTACCTTCTTCTTACAGCAAAATTTTTATAATTAGATGTTTTTAACATTGTAATAACAAAGTTCTTAAAGTAACATTGATAATTACAACCAGGAACACTCAACATTTTCAGTAGAAAGAATAAGGATCTTTATCCTATTCTTACATTTGATGTCTCAATTGATGAAAATATTTCGTTCTCCATTATATTCGTTCTGAAGAAACATATGTAGTTATATAGATATCTTGGTTTTTTGATATCTTTTGAAACTAATATTAATTTCTTAACTGAAACTTTATTGGAGTCAGAATAACAAATGTAATTTTAATCTTCATTTGTTCTTTTCTACTATTAGATAAAATATTAATAACTTCGTTAAACATTATATCATTATGTTATAACCTTATTTGCTACATTAAGGCAAATGATATATATGTATGTATATTTGAATATTTTCTATTTATGGTGATTTAATTTTGTATTAATTGATTAATATAAATATATTATTTCTAATGATATTTAATATTGCCCAGCATATTTGATTAAAATATTATTGTATTGAATTCAGTATTTATCCTCTTATAAATTGAATTGTATTCAGTAATAAATTTCAAGGCAACCCGCCAACAGTTAACCTTGTTTGTTTGCATAAAGCTGTGAATTTAGAAAGCAGCGTAATCAAAATAGAAGGTGAAGAGTCTGTTTCCTTGACCTTCTATAATAATATAAATATAAATATAATATTATTTATATATTATAGATATAATATTTATTATATTATATTATATAATAATAGATATATATATATATTTATTGATATATTATTAAATATCAAAAGAAAGATATGGGATTATTAAGGATGAAAAAAGGAATATTAAAAAATACATATCGATAGGAGGAAAAAAAAGAGTGAGTAAGTGAACCGTCACATGAAGGCTTATTGTATGTAACTTCAGACATATGGGAGTTATATAAAAAAGAGGCGAAGGTTAAGAATGACACCGCAGAGTTTATCAATATGGTGAACAATAAAAAGGCGGTTTATCCGGTATTGTCCAATCGAGTGTTGCAAATTTTGATAGGATGGGGAAAACTAACTTCGAAATCTTGAGTATATACAATTGCGCAGTGAATAAAGAGATGCTAGTGTAATGATGTGTGGGTTGATGGTTTAAAGGATAGGTGTTTTTGGGGATTATAGAGGACATTCAGTAGAGAGATAATGGGCGAAAAAGATGGTGAAATGAAAATGGAAATCTCAGGATATATATGAAATAATGAATGGGCGAAAAAGATTCAAAGAACGGACGAGATGGGTGATTGATTTGAGAATTTGGACGTTGGATTTATGTAACAAATCGTTTTTAAGTGAGGGGTATAGTATCGAGAGATTAAAGGAGAGCTAAGTAATAGTACCCTTAAAAAGGATTAAGGGAGGGAATTAGTTTATGGAGTGTTGTATGGCGATATATGCTGGTATTTTGGTCAAAGAGTGCGACGGTGGAGTGATTGGCTTGTAGAGCAAGGTCTTTTAGAAGTGTAGGATGTGTGGAATTGAAACAAATGATTTGAGAAAATGAGGGAGAAGAAAGATAAATGTATTTAGGTTTTATGGATTTGCAACAGTGCAATTGATGGGATTGATAGGGAAGCTCTATGCAAGGTTAGTTGTGATATATGGTTTGGTATATTAACTGGTGGTATTAGGCTTCTGTATGAAAACCAAACGTATGAGTGTATGACGATTAGTGACAGCAGAAGAACGTGTGTAAGAAAAATGAGTCGAATCGTGATTACTTTAATTTATAGCGGAGTGAGGTAGGGATGTGCTTTGTCTCCCCCTGGTTATTTGATTTGTATATGGATGGGTTTATGTAAAAGAATTTACTCGAGAGTGCAAAGGGTGGCAGGTGGTGGTGTGGAATTGATGTGAGAATATGAGAAGAGTGGATAATATATACAGTAGTCTCATCAATTACCCACTATCTGCCTAATTAATCATTAGTGAAAATAATATATATATATAATATAATATAATATAAATAAATCTTATATTATATAATAATATATAAAGAATCACATTTACAACTTAACAACGCCCCGAGGGTCACACCATCTTGAGCAGAGGCTGCGGACTCTATCTGATCTTCCTCTATCTTCTCTCTTTCCCCACTCTTCATGCCACCATCCTGTTTCTCTAAATCATCCAGATGCATCGACCCGTAGTCGTGTACCGGTGCGGTCGATTCCCATTGCTTTTGTCTTCTTCCCCGCACATCCGGATCTTCCCCCATCACCCGAAATCTGGCAGTGCCTCCAATCTGATTCAAAATTGCCTCCACTCCTCCACTAACTTCTACCTTTCGTTCGCGGCATGCTTCTAGTTCTTTCCCACGTATCGCTCTTGCCATTGGTGCCTTGCCACATAAGATTTTACATCAATCCTAGTGGCGTACCCATGTTTCGGTCTCTGAATAAAACCCTGTCAATAAGCACACCCCCTTTAAACATTATCCTTATTATTCTCACTAATTCTGTTTGCTATCTACTTCAGTATGGAAATACACTAGCTTTACAGTCTCCTCCATACTGAGCTATATACCTCACTTGATGGATCTCCTTGTGCATTTTCTTATCCTCACAAATAATGCTCCCAATATACTTGCACTCTATCAACACATTTATATAGTCAGATCTCCTACTCTATTCTCAGCGCGCGCCGGCCTTCCATCGCGACGACCGCAAAATTGATCGCCGGTCGGTGCGGGGTGGCCTGCTTCAGGACCGGCCTGCCCGAAGCCTGGTCGGCAAAACATAACACTTTACCGTCTGCGCAATACCTGCTGCCGCGATAGTGCGCCCTCAACACCCCGCCATCAAACCAAAAAACACCCCAAACGGCCATATGCGGCCTGACAACCCAAATAACACCGATGGACCAACCGCCGAGAACGCCTGTGCCACCCGCGACCAGCAGCGCACGGAGAAGAGAACTTGAAGCTAATGTAGCCAGAACAGCTACGAAGTAATTTAAAAAAGAGTAATATTTAAAATTAGTATAGTGAATAATAATAATAGAAATTTTAAATAAAGGGAAAAAAAATAAATAAAAAAGATTTAAATATGATATAATTATAATAAAAAAAGGCCATACACTATATGAATCAAGACATTTTACGATCTTACATTCTATGTTTGAGGTAATATATATAATATAACAGCTTACTTCTGCCTTAATATAAATTTAAAAGTACATCAATATATATATATAAATATGTAATAACATCTTGAGAATTAGAGCTATCATAAGTATGATCAACTTTCCCCTCGATCTTGAGGGTTAATAGTCCCGCCTTGTATGGCACAGGTGATGCCATGATCGGGTAATGAACATCATTGGATATCATTCGCATCGTGAGAGTACCCTGTAACTTTTCCTCTCTAATCTTTCTACTAATTTCACAACCAACGCTTCTCCCTTCAAGCTCTACACCATCCTCCCAGACTCCTTCTCCGAATTCTCTAGGTAAGGTCGCAAGTTGAATTATAGCACATTTAGAGCTCACAAAGATATCACCATATCACATCATATGAATTAACGAGTTGTATAGTCGTAATAAGCTCGCATTGTTAGACGAACGTATTGGGAATAGGCAACAAGGAGTATTATATTTCTTTAGTTATTGTATATATATTTATACTTTATTAATATATATATATAATAATAAATATAATATATATATATATGATATATTTTTTAGAATAATATCAACACCATCTAGCATATTAAAATGTCTGACCTGATAAGATCTTAATAATTGAGTGACCATTATAGGGGACTCATTCTATTAGCAAAATTGCCTTGTACAAATGCAACCATGTCACATCACAATATTACGTGAATTATACACTCTTCATCTAGATATATCACATATATCTAATATATATATCATCACATAAATAGTATCTTATTCAACTACTGATACATATATAATTTAAAGATATCTATAATAGCTACATATGAATATCCAGGAATAGTATTTAAACTTTTACACAAGGAACAATACCGACATCTCAACACTAAAAAATCATTTATGTGGGAACTGAAATAATATATACACCTTAACCTGAATATTGTTTTTGAGTGAAACAATAAAATAATTAAACCGATGATATATATAGTAATGATTCATTCCAAAAAAGCTATGAACTAGGCTACATACGGTTCTGAACTATATTATTATGATATTAGATGATATGATTGGAAATATACTGATGATACTATTGAGTCAGATAATATTTTAGGATAATCAAATACTGTTATGAATAGCTATCATATATGTAAAGTCTGTGAAGAAAACTATTTAAATAAAATTTTTTCCTTTCAACTAATGATATACTGACATTGGTCACCAAATATAGTAAATGTCTAAATAATAAGTAATAACTTGAACGTAGAGTATAAATATAGTATTATAACAAGTAATTATATATAAAATATATTTGATTTACCCTATATGGACAATAGTAACAACTTACGTTAAATACTCAAAAAAGGTAGAAATGCTAATATCTAGTCAAAAGAAAAGAAGATCAATAAAATATTATGCAAGAAATAGGCAAATAAAAAAGTCTTCTCACGAGTTGAATATTATTTAATGCATAACATTTATAATAGAAATACTCATAGATAATTAATATTTGTGTGATAATTAGATAGTTAATTAATATAAATAATAAATAATAATAATAATTAAATAATATATAATAATATCAATATTAATTAATGCATATATTATGTAATAAAAAGAGATATTAACCCAATTAATTATTAAAGAAAATAATAATAAAGATTAATAATTATCAAAAATAATAATACATTAATAATAATTAATAATAATATCAATTAGATAATACATACTGATTAATGCGAGATAATAATAATACATAAAATAGTATTTACTTATAAAATAGGATACTAATAATATATAAATAATTAGAATTAATAAATAATCCATAATAATAAATAAATAATAATACATAATTAGCTAATCAGTAGAAAAATTAAACCATTAAAGAAATTAAGATGTATCATTATATAATACTATATATATAAGTATTTAATATATATATATATATATATATTCTGTGTATATATATATATTATAATAAATTATAAATATATATAAGCTAGTATAATAGATAATATATATATATAATAATTATTATATAAGAAAGAAATATAAATTAATATAAATAAATATATAGATATATATATATATATATATATTATAGTAAATTATCTTATACGGATTATATGTAGTTATTATATATATATTATATAATATAAATATATATACGAATATAATAATTAATTCTACTCCCATTTATTAAGTAATTATATACAGCACACATATTATTATATACACACACAAATATATATATAATATATATATAGTTAATATATTTACTTATATATATATAGTATATATATATAATTAAATATACATTGTATTAATTAAATATGATTAAATAAGTAAGATAATATGAATTATATAACTGAAATACATATGAATAAAACAACATTAATTTTCTAAAGAGTAGAAGTGATACGTAACAAGCATATTATTATTAATTGGAGTCCTGGAAAAGTATATTTATCACTTTAATATTAAGGATAATAGGAAGTTATATAGTGAGATAACTATTGACTTATATATTCTTAGTTACAGTTGTAAAGAAATAAGGAAATAAGAAAGAGGCAGTTATACATAATCACGTGAAGGAACCAAACTTTAACAGTAATGTACACGAACATAATACTGGCGGTAGTCAAGTGCGACTGACCCAATGGGTGACAGTAGTTACTAAAATGCCGCGATCCACATTATAACATAAATTTCCCGCCATATCAGACTAAACGCTGGCCAGATGTGTCGTCCTATGGCATAGGACTAGGTAATATTTAAATGAGATTTTAGTGTTTTTAGATTTGAGTGCTCCATAGATAATAAAGTGTGTATGTCCCAAGCTACTCTCATCCGTACTTGTTGGAAAACAAAATAATAAGTCGTACAAACTTTTCCATAAACTCGGCAGAAGCAACCAATATAATTATAAATGAATTCCCATATAGTTAGCTTGGTGAATTACTAACAATGTCCAAATTAGACACGAAATCTACAATCATACTACCTATCTATAGACACAATCAGCTCAATAAGCACCATGCATGAGTAAAAATAAACCTTCATTTTCGAAACATGTATATGCTACACAGAAATATGAGAGTTTGATAGTAAAATAACGAAAGCACAGAAACCGGCACCTCCAAGACCAGTACAATGTATATACATAGCAAATATACAGCTTCAGCAATAAAAGACAATATAGTCACATCATAAATGCGACTCATAGAGCAGTCTTATAATCGACCACCTGAAATCCAATGAGCCATTATGGCGGTAAATTCCAGGATGAAACAGGAAGTCCCCATGGGTACACTGCCGGCACATATACTATAACAAAAGATAACCACCGATACGCACATCGCCTGACACAAAAACCGAACTCATTACGAAAAGCTCCATGCCTTTAAGCGAAGATTTAGAATAAAAACGGAGAAACTGAAAGAGATTCCCACACCAAGATCCCCGCCAGTAGAAAAATCATATAAGGATTAAGCCTAGACACCCTAAACATCCAAAAACCGACCCACTAAAATAAAGCACCCAAAAAGAAGCAAAGCAAAGGGACCGGAGACAGCCAACCCAGCCGGTGCCAACCAGGTAGACAAACAGCTTGGCGACAGAGAGAAAAGATCAAAAAAGGAATATATACCCACTCGAAGCACGGTAGATCAATAGTGAGACATAACCTCTTGTAAGTTTTCTGCAGCCATATGGGAAGGATAAACCAAGTAACTCAGAATCATCTTTCTCTATCATGGCCTTTAAAATTGTTCTTATACCATGTTATAGCCTATGAGAGGTTTAAACAGATATGAGACAAACGCATAGAAAAAAAGCCAATCACGTCGTGATTATTGCGGAAAATAATAATCTTGGTAGGATCTTTATAATCGGACAAGCTTCCCATAATAATATATTATCAAAGATTAGTTGTTACATAAACATTATTGCGCGATTGTTGCTTGATGTTCGAGATTCAAAACAGTCTCTTTTACGTAAAATGGAAGTGGGAGTGGACTTACAATGCAAGTATCAATCATATAATGTGCCCTCATACAATTAACATTTGTCAACTTGAGAATGTTATACTGATTTTCATGTTTAACTATAGAGCTAAAATTTCCATGTTGAGAAAAAAAACGGTGTGATTAAAATTATATATACTAAAGCTGAAATTAACTCACTCAAAATTCTTTACTATTCTATATTGCATTCTAATAGATAACAAAAAACTTACTTACAGGCAAGGATAATTCCCCTCCCTCACGACCCCTCTTTCTCAATTGAATTTAATATTCTCTACCTAATATCTAGACATTATTATATTGGTAAGGTAGTAATAATATATTATCAATATCTAATATTGTTTCATAGGAAAACAAATATAATTCAAATATATTATGTAAATCATGTTATAAATTTTCAATGAAAAGTTTATATAGTATAATAATATTTACTATTTATAAAATTATATGGTCCGTAATTGATATTATTTTCAATATTTACTTCAAATATATATATATTATTCATTATATAATAAATAAATTTGGACAATTTTATGATATTACTTATTTTTTATAATGATTTTATGTATATTCAAGAAATTTAATAGTTCTACTTTAAAAGATTTACTAAATAATTTTAAACTTAATTAATTATAATTATATATTATAAGTTAAATTATTATATTATAGTATTATTATTATTATTAAATATTAATAATATATAAATTTAAATATGATAAAATATAATTAATAATATTAATAATAAATAATATATATAATTATAATAATAATAATAATAAAATAATAATAAGATATTATAATATTAATATAGTAATAATATATTATAAATTATATATATTAATATATTATAATATTATTATATATATTAATTATCATTAAAAATAAATATACAGCTAAAAGAAAAAATATAATGTCCAAAGGAAATCTGTCAACAGCATGCTACTTAATATTATATTTATAATATGATTTAAACATACTAACATATTTTATTGATCTTATGACGATAACATTATATCCTTACATGCACTTTTTTCGCAGCTAGGACTAGCGATCATATATTACAGATATACATGTTATATTGCTATTGTTTGATCGCTATGTATTGACGTACGAACTAACATCAGATCACGAATGGACAATTTTTTAACAAATAAAAATAAAATCTGGTTGTCAAAATATTTATATTGCTTGAGAAACCTCCTGATCATTTAGTTATTTATATTTTAGATATATATATATATATATATAATATAGTAATTATAATCATATAAATTAATATATATATATATATAATATATATTATATATTATATAATATATATCATTAAAATTTTATTTATTTAATAATATAATAATATATAATATATATTATATATATATTATTAATATATTTAATATATATATCATATAAATTAATATATATATATTCAATATAGTATATAATATATAATATAAATGATATAATATTACATTATATATATTTATATATCATTATATAAATATATAATATATAATATATATATATAAGATATATATACATTGTATAGTAGGGTATTGCATAAAATATATTTTACTATCGTTTATAAATATTAAACCGATATTAATATAAGACACCAGTACACTAGATATAACATACAGATATGATCATGTAATAACTATAATAATCCATAAGTATATTTTCATGCGCTTCCCCGAATATAGTCGTTCATTCTTTAATATTAATAAGAACGGATGTAACATTTGCATGTAGCTTTTAATTGCACGGATTTTTCCGCAATTCTAGAAGGTTTTGCTCAAAACACTTCAAGAAACATTTTTTTGAGTTCGTTAACAGAAATCTTTTTTTATATTTTACAAAAGCCTACCATTACAAATCTATCACAGATACAATCGGACATAAAAGTTATTCAATTATATACTTTACTTTTGCGTGTAGGGGGTATTATAATAATGGAGGCTTTTCTTTAGGCAAATTATTTTCCCTGTTTATAGCAAAAATCTATTAACTTATACTTATACTATTATTATTTTGTTTCATAATTGATTTTTTGTTTTATTTTCCTTATTTTTTTTTTTATTTTTATTTTTTTCTTTTTTTTTTTTTTTTTTTTTTTATTTTTTTTTTTTTAGAGATATGATGAAATTAAATATCATTATTTCTAAAAATTTATATATTTATTATATATTATTAGCATATATATATATATTATATATAAATATAATATATATATATATATTTAATATAATATATAATATATTATATATTGCCTCTGATTATTACAAATATATTAGAAACATCATGTCTCTCTTAGCAAGTGGTAAGATAGAGCAGTTTATATTATTAATGCATCAACATTTTTATAATTTTTTCTCACACCTAACGTATAATATAGTATATTATATATAGTATTATTTTCTATCCTTATATTTTATATATTATTAAATATATATAATAATAATATTTTAATTAATATAATATAATTTATATTATATTTATAATATAATATAATTATTAATATATATATGTAATCAAATAGATCCACAGACGTCATACACAAGTTCCTGTAGAATTATATCATATACATCAGATAATTAGATAGACTACAAAATATTATATATTATTTAATATATATTAAAGTAGGTATGGTTATTTAATGTGTGAAATTCTTATATTTGTTCAATAAGATTATAAATATATTATACATTATTAAAGTGTATATAACCACAATTAAACAATTAAACGTTTGTTTGTTTGCTCGGTAATTATATTTAGTTATATATGTATTTGCGTAGTTTATTTTATCATAAAATAATAACTACACTTCGAGACTAACTAGATTCCATCATTTTACTTAGTACACATAATTAAAAATATAAAAAAAATTTGAGTAGATCAAAATTTAATAAGAGTTGAGAAGTATACAATATTATAATTATAAAAAAAATTTGAGAATAGACTGCAAAAATAAGAGTTGAGAAGTATACATATTAATAATAATAATAATTAAATATTAATTGAATGATAAACATATAAACCTCATCTTAAAAAAAACTTATATTTATATATATTCTAATATTATATTACATATTATATATGAACGCACCACAGCAAAAATCTATAGATGTAATTTTATTTATGTTAATTAATTGTCGTATTAGTGGGCAGTCTGTTCCTTAGATATACTCAAGATAGAGTTTAGCTGAGAGGTGTTGTGGCTGATAATCACCAATAATACCGCTAATAATGCAAAATTGTTAGAGGCTTATTAACTTCTAGAAATCAATGTCAGTTTTTCTACTCATATTGGTTACCGATGGTAAATTTTATACATTATAATTAATTATTAACACTTCTTACGTATAATATTCTATGAAGAATGTATTATTTAAGATAGCATATCAAAAATAACTGATTGCTAATCAATAAAGTGTTTCTGGACGTTTTATCACCATAAAATGGGTGAGTATAGAATTAGAGGATAAATTGCCAACAGCTCGAAATTCTATTTAATAGTGGAAAATGATAGTCGCAGTGGATATTTCAGAATCACTTTTCGTGCAGTAAGTTCTAATAGACTTAAAGGGAAGTTGATTTTTAATTTATATGTAGATTACAAAAAACCGTTAGACAAATATATCCTCAATAAGGTTGAAATTTCAAGTATAGCTTAACTTTACCTAAATAGACTTTGATAAAAGAGTATAGTTGTAAATTCTTATAAATTTTCCAATGTGCAAATAATAAAACGAAGTTTCTTAAATAAAGATGAAACTTAAAGTTGTTACATTATTTAATATTATTTCAGGAGCATTAGACAACGTGGTCTTCAATAGCAAGTAAGAAAAAGACGTCTGGTATCTCTTGACCGTGCCCAATCTCAGCTCATAAAGTTAGTCCATTGTACTGCTTGCATTAAATGGTTGGAGTTCCAGGAAGCCGGGTAACCGTTAGTACTCTACTATTATCTATAGAATACCGTGGTAGGGACTTTGCCCTTAGTAACCACACAATTTGGAGGTAGGGACAATATAGGAGAGCTATTATTCAGTTAGACGAAACCCAAACAATTTGCTGGGCCCGGGCACATGAAAAACCCTTATTAATGTTATTACCAGTCTTTGCGCAGGATTGGCAGGCGGAACGCTCCTTACGTCGCTCTTTTAGAGCCTCGTATTAAAAGTTGCATTAATTTAACATTATAAATATCAAAATAAAATAATTGAATATGATATATTAATAGATTATTATTATAATATATATTAATATATATATATATATTTAGTTATATATAATATTATATATTTAATATATAGGATGTATATTATAATATATAATAATAATATAGATATATATTTAATATATAAAATATAAAGCTTTTTATTTTTCTTCTTGGTAGTGTAGTGAATTTTTCTGTAAAAGGTGTGTGTGTGTGTGAATGTGAGTGTCTATGTTACAATACCAAATATGTATATATATATTATATATTATTATATATATATATATATATATATATTATAATATATATTTATATATATATAATATAGATATATAATATATATATTATATATATATATATATATATTAAATATAATCTACATAGATATATTATATATAAATAGTTATAATATATATATATTATTATAATATATATTTATATATATATTATTAATATATATATATATTATTATATAATATATAGATATATATATATATAATTATATATTATATAATATATAATAATATATTTATATATATAGATATATAATATAATATTAAATATTATATCATAGACATATATATATATATATATAATATAAATATATATATATTATAATATATATAAATAAAGAAAAAAAATTCTCTGTTGCCATTCTTAGCAGTTGTCAAGATTATTTTTTTTGACATTCTTGGTAGAAGTCAAGAAAAAAAAATTCTGTTGCCATTCTTGACAGCTGTCAAGATCATCTGTTAAGCCAATCGGTAACTTTTGTGATAGAGTTCACTGACCTTTTGGTCGCAGCCATCGCTTTGCTTGAGTGCATTAAGTTTTCAAATATATTTTAATCTTTGCTCCAGCTATTAGGTTCGTTTAGGATATTCAACTATTTTGAGCGAAAGAAAACTGTTTGGTGAATATCAAAGGGATTGTTGTTTTCTGTTTAGGGCTAAGACTTTATAAGATTGACAAAAGTGGATAATATGGGCCATAAATTACTGTTGAAGAAGAAATAACATTATAATCAGAAGGAGATGGAAGATCGTCCATGTCACCAATTGAACTCATTCAAATAATTGAAGAAAACATGTATTGCATGAATGGATAGATTCAATTTTGCATGAAACGTCATTAATATTATCTGGAGTTTGTCAAGATCTGTTCTTATTGAATGCCACCAGAAAGTTATAGTATATCGGAAACTCTGTGAGATGTTAGTTGGTGAAAAATTACTGACAGGAACATCACCTAAAAAAAATTGAGTGATACTGGGAGCAATCTTATTCAATCGTGTGTTACGTAGTTGAATTTAAGGGTGAAGATTTTCGGTGACGCAATATTTAATGAGGACAGGAAAGGGAGAAATTATAGGAGTCTCTTGCCAGTAAGCAAGTCTGGTTAAAAAATATAAGCGAAAAACAGAAAGAAGATACCTTCACACAGTCTCTGTCAGCCAACAATGATTTTTTACTTAAAAACAATAAACATCCAAGCTTAAATTTGAAATTATTCTACTGGACAGGAAGGCCCAATTTAATGTGGACCCCTTTACCAACATGTGTCTCCACTTCTTCGTCAACTTTGCTCTCTCTTGGAGGGCAGCATAAATGAACGTTACCCATAAAAATATTACGTTCAAGAAAAAAACAAAAACAAAATAGCACGGATAAACAAATGCATGAACTCAGGAATATTAAATCCTACTTCACAACATTAGAAAAAAGTTGAACATTCCCTTTATCACTGAGCCCATTGACACGGAAGATTTGTGACGGCAGCCTTTCAACTGTAAATAATTTTGGGTCCTGATTGATACCTGACTTACACATGATAGACCAGCCCATTTTTGCGCGAAAGGAACATATTTGCGTAAATAAGAATTATGATGACTACGACGATGGAAGTTCGGACGGATTTGAGTTGATGGGAACTAGTTAAGACTGTGTTAGGAAAACTTTTTATGATTGAAGTCAAGAAACTCCATATCCAAGTACTCCACCAAATGCCTCGACTTCCGTGGTTCCAATCGTTATGAAATTTAATATTAGAATGTATTTTAATCCATTGTAAAAAAAAAATAACTTTTGAAAATATTTTGCTGATATTTATTCAGAATTTCAACTTTGACTTTAATATTTCTCAATTTATTTTGTGCGTATAAATTTAACGACTCACACAAAAGTTGCATTTTTCTAGGTCTAAAATTCAGTAATTTCAGTTTAGTTCATTGAAAATTTAAAATACATTATTCTTTTAGAAAAATTTAGATTAGATTTGCTTCTATAGTGACTTAACATAGACATTTTTCAAATTCATGTAATGTTTAAATTAAGAACTATAAAATTATTTGATAACTGGACTTTGTAATCCTAATGATAGTTGTTTTGATTGTGTGATATAAGGAATCAACATAACAATGCACGAAGAAAATAACGACTCATTTATAAGAAATAGAAAGTACAGTATATCCAGAATTAAATGTTTGTATACTATGCTCAGTTTAAAAATAGGAAGAAAAGTCTCTTTTTAAGATGAAGATGAGTATTTATATGTGGGTTAGATTAGTAGGGATTTTTGAAAATTCAGATAACGCTAAGGCTATAATATATTCATTATATTTCCAATAAAATTTTTGTATGAAAGATCCAGTATGTTCTCAGTGATTGAAGCAGTTTTGTTTGATAATATGGATTAGGAGTTTTTTTTACAGACCTTCATGGGATTAGGAGATGAATGATTGGAAGCAAAGTGTAAAATATTCCTAATCACAAAAAACGGAATAAACTGCATCAGTGTGAATCTTAACCAGCATAGATATTTTAAAAGTTTTCATGCAGCACTTAGCTCAACCTTACAGGCAAATATACATAGAGATGGATTGAGCGATACAGAAGAAGATTAATTAATGAAATTTACTTGAGCTGGAATGAAGGAATTATATTAAATTGCATCAAGGAGCAAGAAATTTTAGTTGTTAAATATTATTGATTTATCTGTGAAAGTAATTTTCACTTTAAATTTTATATAATCATCAACATAACATTTATTCTTTGAGATAAATATAATATCAAATTATTTACAAAAACACAACGATATTATTCAAGATTTTCAAAAACTTTATAACGCTTAAAAAAAAATAAAAAACATGATATGTTGCTTACATATCCTAAAAACAGTGTTCAGGAATATGCAATTTTGCTTAAAGAACTAAGCACACAAGAATCTAGGAAATCATATTTTGTCTAATAAAAAGGAGTGATATCAAAGCTGGAAAAGTCATATTACATCCTCAAATCCATTCAAAGACAGATAAATTTTATTAATAAACAATTTAATGCTTTATATATATAACACTTAAAAAAAAATTAGATTATATATTATTTTAAATATCGAATATATAGGCAGTAGAAAGCCACATCAAATACTTATTTAATGGTATCAATCTTTTTTTAGATAGACACTTATACAAGTTTGCTGTATATGTTCATGTGTCTGATTACGGTATCTTATTTCTTTTTTGTTACTCCTGAACATGAATACTTAGCAATCTCTCAGTATATTTATCAAATTCTTATTCCTATTAATTATAGTTCCAGGCTCTAAATTACTAAATCCGATTCCACGACTCTGAACTCATTTTTTTTTATGTCATTCGCACATTTCAGATACCAAAACTTAAAATTTAAAAATTGCTTCCAAAATTAAACATAATAGAATAAAAATTTTAATATTCTTCATTAATTAATTTTGAACTTGAAGATATTATTAATTTATTATTATTATTCTGTATTGTTATAGTGATTATTATTATTATATTGTATTTAATTTATAGATTATTATTATTATATTATTTATATCTTATTAGATATTTTATTATTAGTATTAATTATTATTATTTGAGTATATTATTACTTATTAATTGCACATCTTATTGTTCAGTTCCTT
The DNA here is from genome assembly GCA_015478945.1 of Trachelipus rathkii. Lineage (NCBI taxonomy): Eukaryota > Metazoa > Arthropoda > Malacostraca > Isopoda > Trachelipodidae > Trachelipus > Trachelipus rathkii. The sequence continues at coordinate 30,467 of JABUQX010134204.1, read as the reverse complement.
ATTAGTTATTCTTATTTTCTGTATGTATGTTTTTATTACATTCAATTAGAGATTTATTATTAGTTAACGTAATATTTAAGCAAAAGAATTATTAATTATTAATGTATTATTTTGAAATATTATTAATGTTTATATATTATTATTATTATTGATATATTATTATTTATTATAGTAATAAGTTTATATAATTATTATGTATAATTATTATTATTATTGATTAATTATAATATTATATTTGTAATTATTATTATTTATATATCTCTTTATGTATTTATTATAGGATTAATTATTATATATATATTATTATTTAATATAATATTAATTATATTATTATTATTTTATATTATATATTATATGATTATTTATTATTAATGTATTATATATTAATTTTTAATGTATTATTATTAATTATTGTATATTAATTAAATATTTATGTGCATTTATATATATATATATATATGATTTTGGTTCATGGCTATTCTACTATTATCATCTTAGGATTATATCCAGGATATTAGAAATGAGAAGAGAAAGATCAAAGCAGTGAGGGGCTTCGATTGCATTAAAAGTCCTATACATGTGCTGCTTTGGGATTTGATTGGCGATGCCGTCTTTTCTGAAGCCATCGGGGAGGACATTCCCACGGCCGGACGCACGGAGGGCAAACTGAGGAAATTCAAAACTAGTTTTGGGTAGCAAGATGGAATATAAACGTTTAAGACGTACCTAAATTTGATTGAATGAAGATATTATATAAGTATACTATATATTAGCTACAGAATAGATTTTATTTTATAGTATATAAAATATTATATATATTAAATATATATATATATAAATTAGAAGATATAATGTGATATATAATAGTAGTAGTAATATATATAGAGATATATATACTACTAAGTAATATATTATATAATATATATATTTCTATATTATATTCATTAATTATATAGTTTAATTATTATTATATTAATTATTATCATTAATTATTGATTATGAGATTAATATTATTATTATTATTATGTTTATTATTATTATGTAATTATTGATTATGCATTAATTATTATTATGATTAGGAATATTATTATTATGAATTTATTATTATTATTGAGATTCATGATATTTTAATAATTGATATATTATTATTATATTATTAGTAGTATAACTTATCCTCCATATATATATATATTGATTATTAATATATATTACCATTTTTGTATGATTGTGACTATATATTATTATTATTATTGTAATTATGTACTTAAATTATTATAGTTATTGATTATTATTACTATTATCTCTCCTTAGATTGAGCTACTGACTAATTGAGCGCGTAGTAATTGCTCAGAATTGGTCTATAAATTTAAATTGCTTAAGGATACTAACATTTTGCTTTGTTTATGTTATTATAAAGTAAATAGATATTATCTTTTATATATATAGCGTATTTAGTTATTAAATATAATTATATTATATTATATATATATATATTTATATATATATATATGGATATATAACACTTAGGTAGTTATCTTATCTGATTGTGCTCCTAATTAGACTCAGATTAGCCAATTCCAGAAAACACAGAAAGAGATGTTAAACTTAAGCAGATATACTCTATATGAAAACAGATATATCTAGATATCTATATAATAATAGTTGTATATATATATATATATTATATTATATAGTATAAAAGTATATTATATTATAAGTGTATTTAATATAGTTGAATATTTAAAGAATATGTTTAAAAGATATATATATATCTAGACATATTTATCGGATTTAGTCAGTAGCCAATATCCAATTGAAACATCAGATAGATATAGATAAGTACATAGTCCTTTACTAATATAACCAGAAAGTCCTATCTATATACACACGTGTACTACTATATATATATATATTATATATATATTATTTAATATATATATATATTATATATATATATATATATTATAGATATATTTTATATATATATATAAATATATATATATATATAATATATATAATATATATATTATAATATATATATATAATATATATATATATTATATATATATATAGGATATATAATATATATATTTATATAATATATATATTTTATATATTATATTATATATAATATATATATATATATATATATATATATATATATATATATTATATTACTATATATATATATATATATATATATATATATATTATATATATATATATTATATATATATATATATAATATATATATATATATATTTAGATATATTTATATATATAATTAAACATAAATATATATATATATAATATATATATATATAGATTTATATAATAATATATATTTATAATATCTATATATATATATATATATATATTACCTTTCGTCTTCAAAAAGTTAAATTTTTATATAATTTTGTTTTCTTCGTGCCCAAAAGAAAATGTTGTTAATTTTTTTCATATTTTCCCCTTATTTTATTATTATTTCCCGATTATTATTATATTTATAATATTTATATATATAATTATATATATATATATGATATATATATATAATATATATATATATATATATATAATATAATTATATTAGATATCATATATTTACCGTGTTGCCCGATGTATTAGTTCCTTTTTCATCCCTGTATTTAATATAGATATTATACATAGCTTTTAAAGTACCAAATTTCAGTTTTTCTTCCTTATTTAGGGTTGTATATTTAATATATATATATATATAATAGATATATATATATATATATATATATATATATATATATATATATTAATATATATATATATATTTATATTTATATATATTATAATTTAAATTATATACCAATGTATATTATATATATATATTTTATATATATAGTATTATTATATATATATATATAATTTAAATATATATATATATATATTATATATATAGTGTATATATATATGAAATATATCTATATATATAATTAATATATTATATATAATATATATAATATTATATTATATATTATATATATATATAATAATAATAATATCCATTAATAATAAATTATATTAATGTAAATATAATAATAAATATTATATAATAACTGAACATGTAAAATATTAATGAAATATTATAAGTACGTTATAATAAAGTATAATAATATATAAGGTTAATCAAGTACGTATTTTTTTTATTGCTAATAAGTAAATTGCATGCCTCATAAGATAATAATATTAATTTTATCCTAACTATATTTTATATATATAATATAATTATAATTTAAGGCAGTTTATTAATTCAACTAAATAATAATAAACGTATTAATTGTACCTACCGTACAAATACTAGTACTATATTTCTAATCTAATTTAAATGTCATAAAATATGAGTAAATAAACTTCAAAATCACGCTTCCTATAAAAGCTAGTTATCTTAATTATCAATATAATCTCTGTAATAACCAGATTTTTAATTAACCTAAAAAGCTAATATATCAAGTTAAATCAATTTAGGCGTACCTTCGTTAATAGTAACTTAAAAACATATAACTAAGTGAATTTGTATATGAAAAGCTCAAGCTTAAATATTCCTCTATATTTAATAATTAGTGTTGAATATAGAAGTCATTAAGTGGAAATTTCAATAATAAAATCAATTGACTACATTTTGCTATATGTCATTTGGTTTAATCAGTTGGTAATTTACAGTATCATTACATAAAATAGTATTAGAAGATTATATATCGTACTATTTCGACGAATTTCTTATCACTATCGTCTAGACTGTGTATTTATAGATAAAAGCCTATCAATAAGCCAATGACATTAATGGCATCTCTAGATTTAGAATATCATTCTTCTCTTGCGTACCTAGGTTGCCCTATCTTGATAGTATTATCATAAAGTAAGAAAATTAGCCTGTTGCTCTTTGTATTTTATAGTCAACAATAATTTTTAAGGACAGTGTGAGGATAAATTTGTCATAATTTCCGCAAAAAAGAGGTATACGCAAATTTCATAAAGCAATAAAAATTCCTACTAAGATCACGATTTACATAAAAATTTTTCAAATTTCGATCAGACCATTTATTTACTAATACATCGCCAATCGCGTAACTAATTTGGATGTTCTTCCTTCCATTCTTTTCCCTAATAAAGCTATATATACTCGTTGTAGATAGCATTTCTTCCTTAATAAAAATTATGTACTTCTTCTAATGTAAAATAAGATAAATAAGTATAGCAGCTGAACTGTCAACTAATCTACATTAATTGAAGACTTAGTCATAACTAATTATTAAGCATCATAACATTACTAAAAATACACTAGATGTCAGAAGGGTATATTATTTCATGTTTCTAAAGTCATACTTTGTTGATTGCCATGCTTAATTCATCGTGAATTTTAAATTCTTCTTGATCTCTACCGACAGGATTTAATCACAGACATCCGCACTGACAACTCTATATATATGAGTTTAACACAGATACCACATAATATATACTTTTGTATCTCTGTAGACATGTTCATAGAGTACAGTGAGCGACTAAAGTTTAGTGCATCTTCACAACTATCCCGATCCATTAACAAAACTCGTTAATTCTAGTAATCAGAACTATTATATTGTTTAGTGTATATAGTAACAATACTTCTTCTATACTGTCAGGAAGAATACTCAGGTAGTAGATTTAAAAAGAATCTATATTTGCAAAATATGAGAATTTGTAGAATGATTAGTTCCAATATAACTTCAGTCTTTTGAGTGTATACAATGAACAATCACTTCCTGAGAATACAAGATATGGTCTTGCAATATTTTATCTCATCGTCTAAGTTTAAGTTTTATTTTAAGTTATTATTAATTATTTGTATTATATTATATTATTATTATTATTATGTGTATAAAGAATTTCTTGAATTCAATTATATTGATTGCATTTAATCTGTCTACCCTGCATACTATTCGCGACAAGTAACTTAAGAAAGTCGATGCATAATGTTTTTTTCACGTATTATTATTATTATTATTAAACTATTCATTTTATTTAATATAACATTTCAATTAATGATTTTTGAATATATTAATTTCAGTTATTACATATCCTGCTAACTCACTGATAAGATAATCAATTGTCGTAGTTTATATATATATGAAATATGAAGATCACACTTCATTAAGTGTATAAAATTATATGATTAACACGATGCATCATAACCTTATTCTCCTTTAAAATTCTCTATCTCTATTTTATACTATAAGCGTATAAATATTTTGCGTCGCTCAATCTTTTCGACTCAATCTCATTTAATATAATATCAAATAACTGTCTAAGTACATCACTATATTATTATGTGTTAATATAAAAACATAAATAAGATTAATATATGGTAATGATAATTTTTCAAAAAAAAGAGTTTATCATTATTAACTTTTTTATTCTGACGGTTCCAATACCGTAAATTGTATATCCTTTCATTATATAAGGGCTTACTCAGGCCTATAGTAAGCACGTAATAGACTATCATGCTGAAATTAATTGCAGTGTCTGAAGAGGCTCTTTGAAATGCCATTATTTATATATAAATTTAAACTCTTTGATAAAAGTACTTATTAAATACGTGCCTTTATATTCTATTAATCTGCTTAATAATATAATAATGAAGATTTTTGAAGGGATTGCATTGCTACTCTTACTAAAGAATTTGTGCTCCGAGATGGAGTAATTGCACAAAATATGTGTGATAAAAAGACCTAAATTATTACCTCTCATATATAAGTATCAGATCTTTACACCATTTTATATTCTTTAAACCACTTACAAATAAAACAAGAGATGGGTAACGGTAAAAACACTATTACGATAATGTGAAATGATAAAATTATTAGGAAAAAGGATATATAAGCGTACGTATAAATTATGATTAGCTCTTTCTTACCTACTTATGTATAATTATTCTTTAAAGAGCTTTTTGTATATGTATATATTAATTGTAAACGAAATGTGGTTATAGTTTTTTTTACCGTTTTCCCTATGGGTGAGGATATTTTATACTGTAATATTACTCTATCTATATATAATTTCTTATATACTGTCATTGTCATTTGATGGAAATTATTGTTATTTTGCTGAAGTTATTATATCGTTATTAGATTTTACTAACTCATTATTCATTAAATTTTTTTCGATGATACATAAATCAATGTAATACATTTTGACCTATAGATAAGTTGCATTTATTATTATTATCATCAGTGGAATTATATATGTTCATTTTATTATATTTCTAAATGAATTTTTATAGATTTCAGATATATAATGCACTGTCAATATATTGATTACTTAAAATAAATACTCGTAGCCTTTCGTGAATTAAATCTATTCTATATGGCAGAATTAATATGGCGAGGAGCTTAGAACCATAACTAGGTTATACTAAATAATCATATAACCTATTAATATCGCCTAAATACATAACCTAAAACCTTAATACACTTAATACCTAAGCCATAGCCTAAGCATTAGGCAAGCGGAGCTTGTATCGGGAAAATTTTTTTTAGATTAGGAGATCGACCATATTGAACCTGTTAACCCTGCGGGATCAAGCTACCCCATTGGCCAGATTATGATCAAAGTGCAAACTTTAAAATTGAGTCTTCGTGAATGTAAGTCACTCTTCTTATTACCTTTATCTTCAATCAGAAACAAGTATAAAGAAATTAATTCTTCATAACTATTATTACTTATTAATACCTTATAATAAGGAAAATCAATTACTTGTTTCATAAAGTAGAACAATTATTCTATTGTATCGATAATTCACTTACTAAAGCAATAATTAGTAATAATATATGTTTTCATAATATAATATATTCTGAGTTTATTAATCACTATACTTAAAATCTATATATAACTAGCTACTTAATGATCTTTATGTTATTAATTAATTTATTCTATTATTTAAATCTAAATGATATATATTATATTAATGTAAATATTAATATTAATATTAATTATTATTTAATTTGTTATTATTATCTATATATATTAATTATTATATAATATATAATAATATAAACTTATTATAATTAATTATCTCTGTATTGTCTTAATTACTTAATTATTTTTTATTATAAATTATTTAATGATATAATATTAAATATATTTATATTATATATTATATATTATTAATAATATTTAATTTTATATTATTTATATTATTATATTATATTTAAATATTATTATATTTTAATATATTTAATTATATTATATATTTTAATGATATAATTTAATTACCTATATATATAAAATTAAATTAAGTCCAGATATTACTTATGATAGATTCCAATTAAAATTGTTAGCTTTAATATAATTATCCCTGTGAGAAAGATTTTGATTAATTTTATGTACTTATTTCTTGACCCATAATTTTTCCTTCCCTTATTTCTTATCTATTGAATTAATTGCATTGATCCACTTTATTAGTATAGAAAGACATCTGAACACTGCGTTGTCCCAAGCAGTGATGTTTGAGCGACGGCAACTCTCCATACAAGAATGTATGACGGCTGGTTCATATATATCCTCCTGCGTTAGACAGTTGCGCTGTTTTAGTCTACCTGGTTCGACGCAATATATGAATCTTTGAAAATCTTCGAGTTCTTGTCGTACCTAACACGTTAATACCTTGTTTGGCTGCATTTGTGGGGTCGAATGTTGATAAAGTTGCCAGAGTCTTCTCCCCTTTTAAATGTTTCGTTAGTTCTCTTGTTTGGAACGCCACCCTCCTGTTCGCTTTGACCAACTCCCAGTAGGCGTGCAGGGTGCCCCGACATTTCTCAATAGCACGTAACACATGAATTAGCAGTCAATATAAGTTCTATAACCATGTGCCTGTTTTCCATCTTTTTTGTGTAGTATTTACTATTATACTCGTTTGTTTTTTTGAATTATGGATAATTCAGTTGAATTTCTTTTTCCTCTGTGCAAAGTTAAACTTATTCTGTATTTTCTGTGTAATAGCTTACAATCATACTTATTCTGTAGACTCATACGACGTCAGTGTTAAACTTTTTTGTGGAATAATGATATAGATATTGAGAAGGTGAATAGTAAAGTGATGGGCCATTTACAAGGGAAGCAGCATAGAATGCCATTAAGAATTATCAGCGAAATAAATCGAGGTGGAAGGCATAAATAATTACCAATGAGTGTGAATTGAGTTTGGACAGGATAATCACTGGAAACAGGAAATGAGAATATGGATAAAGAAATGTTCAGGACATGGACGATAAAAAAAAATTATCATACCAGAGGCAAGGCCACTACAAGGGCTGTAACTCCAAATGGTGAGGTAACTAGTGCTGAATTCTAAATGTTTTATTATAAATAATTTCATGTCTTTAATATTTTTAAGGCAGAAGTACTCTTCAAACACGCCAGGCGTAAATTTTTGTTCAGAAGTGTAGGTCAATCTTTATATACTTTAAATATCTTTTACTTTCCGCTTAATTGCAAACTTTAGCAATTTACATCTGCAAAGCTGTTCTTTTAACTTGATTTAAAAAAACAAAGTTTCAAAATTTCGCGTCATTTTATATCTTCGTTTCTTACATATTACAAATTTTTCTTTATTTTTATGTCCAAATCTTTATATGGTATATAAAGTATTGCCGGACAAACCTATTTGTATATTATTAATTTAAAATTGAAAGAACTGATTATTTTGGATATTAGTTTTCTAATATTTGAAAAGAATATTTGTTTTATTAATGGTTTTATGATTCAATTTCAAGGTCCCTGTCATTGTCTTCGCATTTGAAAAAAGAATGATACTGAATTCTCCTGAACGTTCTGATGGTGTCCTGCAATCATAGAATTCAACCCCTTGATTTAACACCGAAGAATACAAATATTTATATTGACATATTGCAAGTTGTTCAAGAGTTGCTCCAGAATCACTGAGTAATAGACAATAACAGTTAGAACCAAGAGAAAGCTCAGAGCAGAACTGTATTAAGTAGCTGGAAGCCTCTCTGTTTAGACTGTCAGGGCAGCTGAGGTCACAACATTTAGAAAATGTTCTCGGTAGAAGTTGATACTTCTGTATTTCTAGAACCATCGTGTCTAACACAGCAAAGGCATTGCGGCAATAAATTTTTTCTTAGCGAACTTTCCTTGAAGAATTTTATGCACTCTTTTATTACGGCTCCTACATTTTTGATTACGCTGAGGTGATGGAGATCATTAATAACGAGATTCAGTTTATGCGAAGTGCAATGGAAGAAGACTGTTATTACATTTGTCTCTTAAATTTTCTTTTGCAAAACAGAATTGTTTCCTATAGTCACAGAATAGCCGTCGAAACCTTGCCCAGCAAAGTGGCTTAGTTCTGGTCTCATTATCTGCATTGTATTTGAAATAGCTTGATCTACTGGATGTGCAGATGGAAGAGCTGCAGTAAGTTCGAATGAATGTTGATTCATCTTTGTTTTTTTTCTAAGTAGAGGACACCCAAATGTAACTGTTCAGTCCAGTAGTTTCTGCTGATTCATCACCCGATAATTAATAATAACTGATAATAATTGATCTCTTACAACAGAGAAACAGTTTCCAAAACCTCTTTCTCGACTCTAAGAGAAATATATTTCACATTTTTTGGAAGAATTCTATAGATGTTCTTGAAGCACGACATCCCCAACTTCGTCTTGAATGTGGAGCAAATCATGAAAAACACCCGGTTCAATAACTGCGTCACTAATTGGCAAATCATGGGTTACCTAAAAAGACTTTTCATTAAACAAACCAATTTAGCTATGTTTGTTTGTTGCAATAGCTATTTTCCCTGGCAGAATCAAGTTGCTGACTGACATTTGCTTTCACCAATTTCACAATATTTTAGAAATTAATGACATTTTCACTTGCTTATCTGTGTCATTTTGATTTCATATGATTCTTTGTATTCTCATGAAAAACTTTGTACCTGGTAAAGAGCCGGGCAATAAAAAAAAACAAAAACACGATGGACTGATGGTTATATAAGTCAAGCGAATAAAACACGACACTTAAAAAGGAATATTGAAGAAGCCTTTCAGGATTGCGAAGCGAATTTCATGTTTACCAAATAAAATACTAAATAATATTTAGTAATTATATTTTTAAATTACAAAACGCAAAACTAAAGAAATATTACTGTTGTTTCTTTTAAAAGTTTTAATATAATATATTTTTTTTTAAATTAGCTAATCAAATAAATGCTCTACTGGGTTCTACCTAGTTTTGTTTTATCAAATACATATACCACCATAATACTTTCATGATATGTATTTGGCTCCCTCTTGCCAAACTGTGGGGGTGCCCATGTCATTGACACTGACACTTGTTCTCGTGCCACTTAGGCTAGAAACAATTCATACTTGGAATAGAATAAATATAACTTGCGAATTTTTATTCAGCTCGGAAACGTTGAAGGATATTATTCAAAATACTAAGCGTACATGCACTAAATGGAAATTTGCTGACCTTCTTTGCTCCTCTGCTAACATAAATCTCTGATTTCTTGCCAAAGTCATTTCTAGAAATTTTTGTAAACTTGATATTCCTCCTCTTATTCTATCTGATGGATAGTCTAATGGGTAATCTTTTCGGCCTCCCTTTTTTATCTACTTTCATCTTGGACATTCCTCCTCCTACTTGTTCTCGTTTTATATTTCTCATATTTTTATCCGAGATAACATATGATCGTCTGAATGTGGCAATAATATCTGTGCATGTTAGGATAGCAAACTGCCGGAGTGGTCAGAGTGCTTCTGAGTTGGGATTTGTCCTCGTTCAGCTCTACTATTTATGTTTTTCCCATTGTTGGAAGCATACTAATTTCAAGTCGATTTCAAGGAATGTATTCGCTGTAAATTCTCTAACTATTACCTGTATTCTGGAAAAAGACATTTAAATCTATACTTAACTCTAATTTCCTGAATCTGAAAATTAATTCCCTATTTTCTATTCTTATAATAACCATTGCTTTTTTAAGTTAGAAGGAAACCGATGATATTTTATTTTTATTTTTCAGATTTATGTTCTTGTGCCCATAAGGACTAAAGGGAGTCTTCTGCTGACGTTTGTTATATACAATAGTTTTGATATGGTATTACAGGTGTTGCTGCGCTATAAGCTCCATTCTATCTGGTTCTTTTCTTCACTTTTGGCATTCATGTTTAGCTTTCTCTCAAATCGTTCCAAAAGGACAGATGTCAAGGTGGTGACTTGTTTTTTTGTTTCTTTTTTTCAGGGTTCTATTTCAACTCCTAACATATTCTTTATTTCCATTAACGATCTTAGCTGCATTTCTAACTATTTATTCCAATGAAGGAGACTCGTTATTTCATTCGTCCTCTCACTTCAATCCTGCTTCATCTTATACTTCCATATCATTTCCCGCCTTCTGTTCTAGCTGATCTGGATATAAATTATTTGTGAGATTCCTCAAACTTTGGGAACTTCAACTTTTAAATGTTCAAATTTATGTCTCTCTCTCTTAAAAACATCTAATTATCCTGTCTCTTTCAACGGCTCTACCGTCTTAGCTGTTAACGACAACATAAACAATGTTAAACTCGCACTAACAAATAATTTTTGAAAACCTCACATCACAATGGTTTGCTAAAGTGGCGTCAAAGAAACTGGTAACAATGTTCAGGTTTAGGAATTTCTTTCCTTTTGCTCATTTACTCCAACTTTATAAGAGTCAGATTTTCCCTTTTATGCAATAAAGTTTTCATATCTGGAGTGAGTGGGTTCTAATTATTATATACATCTTCTGGATATAGAAAAATCCAAGGGCAAAAGATTTATATAAACTGTTCATTACTTTCTAGCTTTCTTGATTCTTTATATTTTGTTACTGGACGTTGACTTTTCATTTTTTTCTATAAGTACTACAGTGATAGGTTTCCTAGGGTAGTAATTACTCGCATTCTATCATCATTATGAGGTTTTCACAGGGCAAGGGATGGAGTGTCTTCACACAAATTTTGTATGGAGATTGACTACTCAGTCTTCGTCGATGGTCTTATCTACCTTTCCAGAAAGCCTGTTTGATAATTTCCTTACCGTCATCTTTTTTTTTCCTGCTTTATTCAATCCACATCAGTTTAAAGATTGCCTTTCTTCCATATCAAAAACTGCTTTGAGTTTGTGCTTAGATAGGATACCTTCTGTTTTATTTTATATTCCCTCTTGAATAGCGACTTGTCCATGAGTAGTGGCGAGAGCGAAAAAAATAACCAAAGATATTAAAATAGCAGTTAACATTTGTTATAAAGAGAAAATGTTGTAAAGCTTTAATTTACTAGCATGAGGTTGTTAGCTATTGTTGTAAAATGGAAGAACAAAGTTAAAATAACTCTATGAGGCTGAAAACGTAATAATTTTTTTAAAAGCATTTTATTACATTTAAACAAGAAATAAAAATATAATTTAAATTTTTTCCTTTCAATTATAATAATTTCACGATATCTCCCTTAAACACCTAATTCGTGTAAAACAGAGATACTAAAAAAAACACTGTTATCTAGTATCATTTAATGGTTCTATCACGGGACGCCGAACACATGACCCCTAGGGCATTAAATACATTAAATAAAAAATTTTAAAAAAATTACCTCCATTACACAAATAATTAAAATTAATTGGTATTTTATAATTGACGGGCTAAATTTGCTTTAGGTGGGAAGTGACTTATTTTTTTATCATTAATATTTTGCACCACCTCCTTAAATTTTTCCCTGTCCGTGAGTTGCGGTGAAAACTTGAAAAATAATTGCACGTACAAAATCATTTTTAAAAAGAAAGTTCTCATAAAGAAAGTTCTCATTAGTGAAATATATATATATATATATATATATATATATATATAGTAGAGAGATATATATATATATATATATATATATATGTTACAGTTATATATGTATATATATATATATATATATATATATATATATATATATATATATATATATATATATATATATATATATATATATATATATATATATATATATATATAATGAGGGATTATGTCTTTTATCCCTGTCCATATACATATCGCTATCGATTGCATGAATCCGAACACATTTGACAAAAATCAAAATAAAACTGTATTGAGTCAAAATAAATCTGCATTTTAATAAAAGAGCTTCACACCTTTAAAAAATATTTTTAAAAAAATTTAATTTATGCAACCTAACGTAACTTAAAATAACCTTACTTAAGGTAACATAATCTTACTTAACCTAACCAAACTTATATATTATATAATTTATTTCACTTTCCATCGTTTCAGTAAACAACAAAACAACAAGTTATATGAATAAATTGGAAAATAGTTCAAACTATTTTCACTATGCGTGCGTCGTTCTACATTTTGTTCGATGACGTAACTATGGAAAAAAATTGACATCAGCTTCATGAGACAAGGAATAATGGACATGAGCCTATATGATATATAGTTTGATTTCTTGAAAATTATATCTTTATAATAAAGGTAAACACTGCCAGAAAAACTCCAGTCATGTAGTATTCATTTAGTAAACAATTACATTTAAAATTTTATTTTTCAAACGTTTCGGAATCATTATAATTCATCATCAGTGAACTAGAAAATAAAAATAAAAAGAGGAAACCATTTTCAATGTGAACTGTACAAAATACCAAGTAAAAAAAAAAGAAATAATATATGAAAGCTGATAAATTTAAATATATCTATAAAAACAATTCAAATACGCACAAAAATACAAAAGAAGTTTAAACTATTACAGATGGTAAGTTATATGGGAAGGAATGAATTGAAAGTAAAGCAATAAAATTATTAAATATATAAGTATAGTGAGGATCTGAATAACGAACGAGATATATTTTTGAGAAAAATAATAATAATAAATATACAATAGTGTTAAACAAAACAAGATGACATACCGATACTTCCAGACACTAGGGAGAAGCAACAAGAACTGCGTAGTGAAAAAGGAAATCTAATTTAGGTTTTATGGTAGTTGTATGTTTAATGCTGTAAAATATTTAAACTGTGTGTAGTTTAGTAGAAGATAAAGATTAAGTAATGGGTGGAGGCTATTAATAAACAAAGACTCGATGATCCTGCCCTCAGTTATTGATTTAAAGGGTTTCAGTATTGAAAAATTGTTATTTTAGATTGGGTGGTTCTGTTGAAAGTTTTGAAACGCATGGTCCCGGATAGCGGATGTTTCAGAGTTGCTAAATGGGAAACCCGTTCTAAATGAAAGCCTTATGGTTAGAGATCTTGATGAAAAATTGAAGGCAAGTCTCCCCACGTAGCAGGCATGGCAGTTTTCACACTCATATTTGTAAACAACCAGGGATAGAAATAATTTGGGGAGACGTTCCTTGAGGTGAAAGAAAGAGTCAACACTGAACGGATTGGAAGGGTTAAATCTATATTCTATGTATGGACAAGCTGATGTCAAGATCTCTCCAAGTGATTTTGTGAGGTCAGGGTTATTTTGGTGCTGAAAAGGAAGCTTAGATGAATCGTTAGCTTAGGGTTCAAAAGGCAGGGGTTCTTGGGGAGAAAGATTTTTCATAGGTGGTTATGATCTTATCAAACATATGGTGGGGGGGAACAGATTACCAACAGAACATTTTCTAAGAAAGTACATCTCCAAATAAAAACCTGACCAATCTGAATAAATCTTCTTGGTGCAATCGATTTTGCATATTATACTATTTAATTTAAAAGGTAGGGGAATGAAGCTAAAAAACATTTGTATCGAGAATGGTGAAAGAAAATTTGAGGTACATAGAGAGTACGGAAACCAGTTGTGTGGCGTTTCAATAGTTATGTACAGGAAGGGAAAGTGATTGTTAATTTCTTGTTCCAAAATGAATTTGATATTTGTGTGCTTGCTATTCAGACAGTTCAAAAATTGGGAGGGGTGGGATTGTTCCCTAAATACAATATAAAACAGTCATCCAGATATCTACGGTATAGTAAGGATTTAAAAATGGGGGAGGGGCATTGTTCAAGCCATATGGATTCATAATGTGTAAGGAAAGAGTTTGCAAAGGATGTTCCTAGCTGTGATCCCATCGCCATGTCGTCGGTTTGTTGGTAGAGGGTATTATTGAAGAGGAAACTAGTATCTTCCGTTACCAATTGTAAGAGTTTTTTTTTTTTTAAATGGGTTGTTTCGATATTGAGATTAAGAGGGGGTTTATATTGGGTTGTATGTTATTATTGAAGATTAATTGTGTGATAATAATGATGGTATCAACACCAGGTGTGTTTGTGTAAAGTCATTCAATGTCAAAGCTAGCCATGAAAAAATGATCGTAGAAATGTTTTTAATTCCATCAAAATTCCTTGTCCAATACCTCAAGACTATCACTGAAAACGCCTTCCCAATCACAGACACTTTCCATCTTCGAAACTTTTTTTGGTTAGTAATCTGTTTCCCCAACATCTGTTTGATAAAATCTTAATCTCCTACTAAGACAATATCTTTCGTCAAAAGACCCCTTACCTCTTGACCCCTAAACTAACCATTTATCTTAAGATTTCTTTTTTAGGACCAAAATCCACCGACCTCACAAAATCACTTGGAGAGATCTTGACTTTAGCTTATCACCCCATTGAATATAGATTTATCCCTTCCAATCCGTTCAATGTTGGCTCTTTCTTTCACCTCAAGGAACGCATCCCCAAATTACTACTATCCTTGGTTGTTTCCAAATATAAGTATGTAAACTGCCATGCCTGCTACGTGGGAAGATTTGCCTTCAGCTTTTCATCAGGATCTCTAGGAATAAGAGGTTTTCATTTAGAACGGGTCTCCCAATTACAAATACCAACCCTGAAGAATCCGCTATCTGGGACCAAACAATTCAACAGGACCACCCAATCTTAAATGACAATATTTTATTACTGAAACCCTTTAAATCAATAAGTGAGGGCAGGATAATCGAGTCTGCTTATTAATAGTCTCCGCCCATCCCCTAATCTTCATCTTCTACTAAGCTACACACCTTTTAAATTTTTACAGCGTTAAGGGGAGACTTCATAACTAGCCCCCTACTTTTTGAAGGCAAAATCAAAATTTTCACATTTTTTTATTATCTAAATTAGTAGAAAAATTCCTCCTGAACATCATGGTAATTATTTTTTAAAAATTCTAAATAGTTTTAGATACAGAAATTTATTTACAGAGGTGTCGAACTAAAAAATTTCAATTCCAGTCAAAATTCCAATTCTAGGTTTAGGATAAAAAAAATGTTTTATTTATAATTATAGAAAATCTAATTTATTTTCATATTCTCAACCTCTAGCTCATTCTAAGGTTTTTATCAGTCAAATAAATGGAGCCGGAGCTGAGCCGGAGCCGGAGCCGGAGCCGTATCCTGGGTATAATTTTTTTTCATGAAATAATTTTTTTTTAAGATTAAAATTTATTGGAAGAAGATGTGCTGAACAATTTTCA
Source organism: Trachelipus rathkii (assembly GCA_015478945.1). Classification (NCBI taxonomy): domain Eukaryota; kingdom Metazoa; phylum Arthropoda; class Malacostraca; order Isopoda; family Trachelipodidae; genus Trachelipus; species Trachelipus rathkii. Next base: position 13,971 of record JABUQX010134204.1, on the reverse strand, counting down.
AATAGTACAGAATTTTTAGTCGGACTCGATCTGGATCCGATCCGAAGTCAGAGCCGGAGTCGAAGTCGGAGTCGGAGCCAGAGCCGGAGTATGATTTTTTTCGAAGAATATTTTTTAGGTGAAAAATTTTAGATCGCTTGAACAAATTTCAAATAGTGCAGAAACCTTATTCGGATCCGGAGCCGGAGCCGGAGCCGGAGCCGGATCCTGGGTATGATTTATCTAAAATATATTTTTAGGTGAAAATTTAATGCCAGAAGACGCACTTAACTAACCTGGGCCAGGGGCAGAAACCTTAGTCAGATCCTGAGAGCCGGAGCCGGAGCCGGAGCCGGAGCCGGAGCCTGGGTATGGTTTTTTCAAAAATATTTTTTAGTGGAGCAATTTAATGCCAGAACATGTACTGGAACAATTTTTTTAAATAGCAGAATCCTTAGTCGGATCCTGGTCTGGAGTCGGAGCCGGAGTCGAAGTGGGAGCCGAAGTCAGAGCCGGTACCGTAGTTTGATTTTTGAAAATATTCCTTTAGGTGAAAATTTATTGCCAGAAGAAGGCTGGAACAATTTTGAAATAGTAAAACCTTAGTTGATCCGATCCGAGAGGAGCCGATCTTGTATACTTTTTTTTAAGAAAATTTTTTTAGATGAAAAATTTTGTTGCCAGAAGACGTTGAACAGGTTTCAAATAGTGGAATTAGTCGGATCCGATCCGGAGTCGGAGCGCCGGAGTCGAAGTCGGGGGCCAGAGTCAGAGCTTTGGTAATAGGTATAAATTTTTTTCCGAAGAATATTTTTTAGATGAAAATTTATTGTCAGAAGTCAAACACACCAACTGCACATCGCGCAGGCCCCTTAGTCAGGATCCGGCTGAATGTGACGTCGCTTCGAGACGGAGCCAGAGCCAGAGCCGGAGCTGGAGCCGGAGCCGAACCCGGTTGGTATTTTTCAAAAAATATTTTTTTAGGTGAAAATTTAATGCCAAAAGACGCACTGAACAATTTTCAAAAAGTGCAGAAACCTTAGTCGGGTCCGTATCCGGATCCGGATCCGGATCCGGATCCTGGGTATAAATTTTTTCAAGAAATAATTTTCCTAGATGAAAAATGTATTGCCAGAAGACTTGCTGAATAGTGCAGAATCCTTAATCGGATCCGGATTCGGAGTCGGAGCCAGAGCCGGATTCAAAGTCGGAGATGGAGTCGGAGCCAGAGTATGATTTTTTAGAAAAATATTTTTTTTAGATGAAAACTTTTTTGATAGAAGACGTGCTGAACAATTATCAAATAGTTCAGAAACTTTAGTCAGATCCGGAGCCGAAGCCGAAGTCGGAGCTAGAGCCGGAGCCGGAGCCGGAGCCGGAGCCTGGGTATGAACTTTTAAAAATATATTTTTAGGTGAAAAATTTATTGCCAGAAGACGTACTGAACAATTTTCAAATAGTTCAGAAACCTTAGTCAGATCCGGAGCCGAAAGTGAAGTCGGAGCTGGAGTAGGAGCCGGAGCTGGAGTCGGAGCCGGAGCCGGAGCTGGAGCCGGAGCCGGAGCCGGAGCCTGGGTATGAATTATTTTTTCAAAATATTTTTTTGTGAAAAATTTAATGCCAGAAAACGTACTGAACAAATTTCAAATATTGCAGAAACCTTAGTCGGGTCCGGATCCGGATCCAGATTCGAAGCCGTCCTGGGTATCAAATTTTTTCAAGAGATAATTTTCTTAGATGAATAATTTATTCCAGAAGGACTTGCTGAACAATTTTCAAATAGTGAATCCTTAATCGGACCGATTCGGAGTCGAGCCGGAGTCGAAGTCGGCTTCCGGTATGGTTTTCTGAAAAAAAAATTTTCTTTGTGGAAAATTTATTGATAGAAGAAGCGCTAACATTTTCAAATAGTGCAGAAACCTTAATGACCTGAGCCGAACCGAACTCGAGCCGGTGTCGGAGCCGAGTCGGAGTCGGATCCTCTGGGCGGCTAATTTTTTCAAAAATATCTTTTAGGCGAAAATGTATTGCCAGAAGACGTGTTGAAACAATTTTCAATTAGTTCAGAAACCTTAGTCGACTCCGGGAGCCGATCTGTTTCGAAACCTGGAGCCCGGTCCTGGTTAAGTGAATTTTTTAAGCAAACATTTTTTTTATAGTTTAAATTTATGGAAAGAAGATGTGCTGAACAATTTTCAAATAGTGCAGGAACCTTTGATGGATCCGGATCTGGAGTAGGCGGATCAGGAGCCGGATCTTGCTTATAAATATTTTTCAAGAAATATTTTTAGTTGAAAATGTATTGCCAGAAGACTCTTGCTGACTAATTTCAAATAGTTCAAAACCTTAGTCGGATCCGATCCGGAGTCGGAGCCGAGCCGGAGTCAGAGCCGGATCCTGTCTATAAATTTCACAAGAAATACTTTTTAGATGAAAAATTTATTGTCAAGACGTTGGAAACAATTTTCAAATAGTGCAGAAACTTTAGTTGAGGACGGAGCCGATCCGGAGTCGGAAACGCTGCCGGATTCTGGGTATAATTTGTTCCTATGAATATTTTTTTTGGTGAAAATTTCACGATTGAAGACGTGCTGAACAATTTTCAAACAGTTCAGAAACCTAGCCGGATCCAGTCGATCTGAGCCGATTTTAAATTCAGGGTGTGCCGAAATTTTTTCAAAAATATTTTTGTACGTGAAAAATTTATTGCCAGAAGAGTGCCTGAACAATTTCAAACAGTGCAGAACTATAATGAGTTGGAGTTACGGATCTCATCTGCCGGAGCTTGAGAGTTGCAAGCTTGAAGAAAAATAACATATTTTTCTTTTGGGTTTGGAAAAGTAAAATATATCAAAGGCTCGAATTGATTCAATTGAAAAGAATATATATATATATATATATATATATATATATATATATATATATATATATATATATATATATATATATATATATATATATATATATATATATATATATATATATATATATATATATATATATATATATATATATATATATATATATATATATATATATATATATATATATATATATATATATATATGGATTGGGCTATGAATCTGAGGTGGGGTGAGGTAGCAAGGGTTTTAGAATGAATGAGAATGAAAGAGAGTGGAGGGAAATTCTACCTATTATATGTGATGATTTGTTTAGTGTTTGAATCCTGAAATAGCTTTTGAGGGGATTAGTAGAGAGACTGGCAGGTGTTTAAAAGGAGGCTTGAAAGTAAACGTAGAATAGAGTAGGGTATGGTTTTGAGAGAGGACAGTTCTCTGTAAAGTTACAAGATGTGAGCAGCTGGAACAAATCTCTTAGTTCAAATATTTAGGATATATGTTGGATGAAAAGGGGAACGATGATGCAGAATGTAGTCATGAAAGTTGTGAATGGCAGAAAGATGGATGAATTAAATTTTTAGTGGATGCAAAGGGAATAAATCTTGAGTGTGCTAGGGTCTTACATGACGGTATGCTATTACCTGTGTTAATGTATAGTAGTGAGGCTTTGGTCTGGAATAAGAGGTACATATATAAAGTATAGATATAGAACTTCTGCTGGGGCTACACGGCATTTTTGATGGGTTGCTCCTGGGTTACAAAAGCAACCAACCAAAGTGAAGCCACGCCGACATGGGCACAAGATGCTTGTTGCGATAAATTTGCAATAATAAGATGAAGAAAAATTTCACTGCTCCAGGATTCGAACCATCGGCAACAGCGTCGCCGTTAGACAATGTACAGTAGGCTCTACCACTAGTCTGATTGACACTCCAGAAAAAGAAGATATCTCGGAACAGTTTTCAAGTCTCCTGCTTCTACATCGTCTGCTCAGACGGTACTGCATTTAAATCCATAGAAGTGCTTAACCCCTACTAATAAATATTTGCTGGGCTCTGTTCTGTGTTAGAGCAACCAACCAAAGTCAGCCACGCCGACATTGGAACATCATTCTCTTGTTGCGATAAATTAGCAATAATCAGACGAAGAAAAAATTTCACTGCGCCACGACTCGAACCGTCAAGATCGTCACCGTTAGACAATGTACAAGAGGTTCCACCACTATTCCGATCTGACACCACAAAAAAAGAAGGTATATCTTTGCAGTTTTCAAGTTTCCTGCTTCGATGCGGCTCCAAAACCGATACTCTATTTAAATCCATAGAAGGGCGGTTAGAACCCCTGCTGGGGCGGCATTCTGCAAGGGTGATCCTGTGTTACAGGAGCAACTGACCAAAGTCAAGGAACGCTCGACATGGGCACAACATGATTGTTGTTGGGACAAATTTGCAATAATAAGACGAAGAAAAATTTCACTGCGCCAGGACTCGAACCATCGACAACAGCGTCGCCGTTAGATTAAATAAAGAGAGGTCACCACCACAGCAGATCCGCCTCCTGTGAAAAAAGAAGCATCTCGAAGTTTTCAAATTTCTTGCTTCGATATCTGCTTTGAAACCCGATATTTATTCAAATCCATAGAAGGGTGGTTGGAACCCTGTTGTGGCTAAACGGCATTCTTCTAGTTTGCTCTGTGTTACAAGAACAACCAACCAAAGTCAGGCCACGCGGACATGGGAAACAACATGCTGGTTGCGACAAATCATTAATAAGACGAAGAAAATTTCACTCGCGCCACTCGAACCATCGACAACAGCGTCAAGCGAAGACAATACAAGAGGCAAACCACTTGTCAGGATCCGACACCCCGTAAAAAAGCAGTATTTCTGTTAGTTTTTAAGTTTCCCGTTTCAATATCTCTGTTTGAAACTGATACTATTAAAATCCAACAGAAGGGATGGTTGGAACCCTTCTGGGGCTGCTAATGGCATTCTTCAGGGGTGCCTATGGGTACAGATCCAACCGGATCAAGGTTAAGTGAACGCCGACATGCGCACAACATGCTTCTTGCACACAATCTGGTAACAAGATGAAAAATTGCCCGCGCTAGGACCTCAAAACCATCGACAACAGCGTCGCCGTTAGACAATGTACGGGAGGTTCTATACCACTAGTCCGATCCGGCTCCCTAGAAAAAGAAGGCATCTCGAAGTTTTCAAATCGCCTGCTTCAATATCACTGCTTTGAAATTGCTTTAAATCCACAAAAGGGTGATTGGAATCTCTGCTGGGCTACACGGTATTCTTCTGGGGTGCCCCTTATAGAAGCAACCGACCAAAGTCAAGGAACGCTGACATGCGCACACAAGATGCTTGTTGCGACAAATTTGTACAATAAGACGAAAAATTTCACTCGCGCCAGGACTCGAACCATCGGCAACAGCGTCGCCGTTAGATTATATGGTAGAGGTGGCTCTACCACTAGTCCGATCCACCCCAGAAAAAGAAGGCATCATGAAAGTTTTCAAATCTTCTGCTTCGATATCACTGCTTTGAAACTCGATACTTATTTGTAAATCCACAGAAGGATGGTTGGAACCCCTGCTTGGGTTACACGGCATTCTTCAGGGGTGTTCATGTGTTACAGAGCAACCGACCAAAGTCAAGAAGCCGACATGCGCACAATATGTTTGTTTTGTGACAAATTTACAATAATAAGATTGAAAAATTTCACTGCGCCAGGACCTTTAAAACCACCAACAACAGTGCCGCCGCGTTAGACAATGCACAGGAGGCTTTACCACCAGTCCGATGCGCCTCCCCAAAAAAGAAGGCACCTCGAAGATTTCAAATCTCCTGCTTCGATATCACTGCTTTGAAACTCGCTACTTATTTAAATCCACAGAAGGGTGGTTGAAACTCCCCCTGGGGCTACACGGCATTTCAGGGGTGCTCATGGGGCAGCAGCCGACAAAAGTCAAGAATCGGCGACATGCGCACAACATGCTCGCTGCGAGAAATTTGCACAATAAGACGGTACTTCATTCGCGCCAGGACACGAACCATCGACAAGAGCGTCGTGCCGTTAGACAATGTACAGGAGGTTTTCCTACTAGTCCGATCCGCCTCCAAAAAGAAGATATCTCGGAACAGTTTCAAGTTACCTGCTTCGACATCACTGATTTGAACGTACTATTTAAATCAATAGAAGTTGCTTGGAACCCCATATATATATATATGAATAGTATATATATATATATATATATATATATATATATATATATATATATATATATATATATATATATATATATATATATATATATATATATATATATATATATATATATATATATATATATATATATATATATATGAGAATAAGTTTTTTTTTTTTTCGATATATAAAATTGAAAATTTTCAATATTTATTTGTGTTTTTCCAGCATTTCATTTTTTTCCTCACATGAGATATAGGTAATTCCATTAAAAACGAACAGATCTATTTCTTTCTTCAATTTGATAAATTTCAACTCACATATAAACGTAAACAAACTGACGTTTATATTAAATGTTTTGGTAGAACGTAAGGTGGTGTCAGCCATGGTTGACTATTCTCTGTTCAAAAATTTTGAAAGTACTTTTCAGAGATTGCAAAAAAAAAAAATTTTAAAAACAAATTTTCAAATAAGGTGTCTAACTAAAATTTATTAACACACTTAATTGGAGTATTTTAGTGCAAAAAAATTGAAATATCTTGAAATAAAGACTATATAGTTTTTGTGGAAATTAAAAAAAAAAAAAATCCTCTCTTCACCCCAAAACTGTTCAAAAACGAACAGTTTTTTTTTGTTTTTCTCGTAAAATTAAAGATACCATAGTTGTTCATCAAAAAAACATTTACTTTTATCAGTTTGGAATAGTTGAGATTTTGCTATGGTCTCTCCTTAAACAACCAACTACCATAATAACTTCAATTAGATTTCCTTTTTCATTAAGTAGTTTTTGTTGCTTCTCCCGAGTGTCTAGAAGTGTCGGTATGTCATTGTGCTTTGTTTAACATTACTGTGCATTTATTTATTTATTTTTTACTCCCCCCCAAAAAAATTTAACGTTATTCAAATCTTTACTCTACTTATATATTTAATAATTTGGTTGTTTTGCTTTCAAATGATTCCCTCCCATATATCTTACCATCTGTAAGAGCTTACACATCGTTTGCATTTTTGTGAGTATTCGGATGCTTTTACTAATATATTTTAACTTATCAGCTTTCATATATTATTTATTTTTTTAACGTTATTCTGTGCAATTTACTTTGATAAGGTTTTCTTCTTTTTATTTTTATTTTCTAGTTCAATGATGATGGATTATAATGAATCCGAAACGTTTGGCTAAAATTTATAATGTAATTGTTTAATAAATTAATACTACATGCCTGGAGTTTAACTGGCAGTGTTTGCCTTTATATATATATATATATATATATATATATATATATATATATGATAGATAGTATATATATATATATATATATATATATATATATATATATATATATATATATATATATATATATATATATATATATATATATATATATATATATATTGATTAGAATTTTCTCTGACTAATTAAATAGTTCTATTTCTACAATAATTGTAAAAAAGTTCCAATTATTTATTTCATATCATTTCATTTCAATCTTCAAAAGCTACAACAACAATTATATCGATTAACTATTTGATTTGTAATGAAGAGAAATAGAAAGATTTTTCCCATTTAATTGGAATATATTTATAAATTAAATGTAAGAAGAGTACCGTGAGCTTTTATATTAGACTGCAATTAAGGTTATGAAAACTCTGGCATTTTTTTGACCTGCCTGTAGGTGATGATATTTACCATTTGTTGATGAAATCTTTTATCAATAGCAAAAAAATAAATAAATAAATAAATAAATCAATCATAAATAAATAAAAAAAAAAGAAAAGAAGAGAAAAGAGTTTAAAAGAAAAAGTGTTATTAGGGTTATTTTAGGCTTTGGAAAAACTATGGTACTTTCGAAATCTTTTTTTTAAGAATACTTTTTCTTTTATTATTTTTAATATTTCTTGATTTTCTGATTGGTTTTGCTTAAAAAAAATTTAACGCATATAAGCGCACACACACACACACACACACACACACACACACACACACACACACACACACACACACACACACACCACCACCAACACCACCACCCACACACACACCCACACCACCACCACCACCACACACACACACATCATCACACATAACACACATATATATATATATATATATATATATATATATATATATATATATATATATATATATATATATATATATATATATATATATATATATATATATATATATATATATATATATATATATATATATATATATATATATATATATATAACAGTTTATATATATATTATATATATATATATATATATATATATATATATATATATGTTATATATATATATATATATGTATATATATATATATTTACATAAATATATATATATATATATATATATATATATATATATATATATATATATATAAACCTGTAAACAAAAATAAAACTTAAAAATTAATTAGTTCATTTACCGGTTTGTTAATAAAAGGTTAAGAAAATAAAGATAAATTTTTTGGAAAATTTTTTTATTGTATTCAGCCTGAAACAATAAAAAATAAAATAAAATAAAAAAAAATTTTCCTTATTTATACTAAAAAAACGTATAATGCCCTTAAGGTTTTAGTTTTTTTTTTCGTTTTTCAGACCCGGTTTTTTATTATCACTTATTTGTTTATTTTATAACGGGCAATAGTTTGAGAAAAATTTCTTGAGAAAATGGATGGAATTTTCGTAATGAGAATGATTGTGAAATAATAATAATAATAATAATAATAATAATAATAATAATAATAATAATAATAATAATAATAATAATAATAATAATAATAATAATAATAATAATAATAATAATAATAATAATAATAATAATAATAATAATAATAATAATAATAATAATAATATTAATAATAATAATAATAATAATAATAATAATAATAATAATAATAATAATAATAATAATAATAATAATAATAATAATAATAATAATAACTTTTTTACAGTGAAAGTTGATACCTCAAATATGTTTACGAATTATGACAATTTTTTTTTTAACGTTGGTTTGAAGTATTAATTTTATCCTTAAATAATGTTTATTAATATTAGCGAAGAAATTATTTCTTTGGGAAACTAGTCAGAATAACTTCTCCTTCTTTTAAATTATCAAGATCATCGTAGGTAAAAGGCTCGTTAATCTTCCTTGCTCTTTCAAGTAATCCTCGTTGTGCAAGAGTATCAACTTCGTATTGTGAAAGAGGGACAATTTGGTATGTTTCACCATCTTCATTTCTAGCTTCGAATGCTGGTACTAGTGAGGATAATGAAGAAGCATCTTGAGTGTTAAATAAGAAAGGGTACGTTTGAGGAGGAATTTTTGTCCTTGAAGTTTTTTTGGTAGTAGTAGTTTCTTTTCTTTTGGGTTCAAATTTATCAGTTGGTTTGGTCTCAGATATATCAGACATAAAAGAAGATGCGAGTAGTTCCTGAGCTTCTTTGTCACTAAGCTGTAAAAAGTTACTGTATGGATTTGATCCAAGAAGTGATGCGTACATACTGTTTAAATATGAGGGTGGGATTGCTACTGGGATTAGGCTATTTCTTGATGGATCGTATAGAAAACCATGAGGTGTCATCATACTTAATGAAGAACCGTATGAGGGTGAATAAGGGAAGAAAGATCCAGATGAAGAAAATGGTAGAGATGTCTGGGCTTGACTAAAAACATTTGTTGGTGACGATGATTGAGTTCTAAAGATCGAAGAAATATCAGGTGAGCCGAAAGTGTACGACGGTATCATTCCAGCGTAAGGGGAATACGTAACTGAACTAGGTGAAACTATGTACCCCATTTGCAAACCTTGATTCAAATATGGAGACTGTGTTTGTCCTACACCCTTGTAGGGAGAATACGCAGAGCTCGGGACTGATCCAGTGAAAGGATAACTCATACCTTGTTGCATAAATGGACTTGTTGAAATACTCGTTTTGCTTGGATCTGCAGTATTTAACATATCTGAAAAAGTAGCGAAGTCGGAAAATGAATTTAAAAATGGAGAATAATTAAAACCTGAGGTGTCTTTAAATTGGGGCTTTTCACTTTGGCTAATCTTTTCTTTTCTTGTTACTTTGGGAACAATGGTTTTTCTATTAGTACTTGGTGAAGAAGACTTTGATGGTGAAAGTCTTCTGTTTCCAGTAATTAAATCGGTAATACTACCTAACAATGAGGAAAACCTTGTCTTCTTCTTCTCTTTAATTTCTGTTACAGGTTGTGGTCTTGGGAGTGAGGAAACCGATGGGAACCTCGTTTGGAAAGGTCTGGACGGTTCAACTGGTTTCAATGGTTGCTCTGATGGAGTAGGTTGGAAAACTTCTTCTTCTTCTTCTTTTAATAATGCTTCCCCAATATTCATGAAGAAATATGGATTGGAGTTGTAAACTGGATTTCCATCAAGAGGAACGACTCCAACTTCATCCCAGCTGAATGCAGATCGGAAAATTTCGGCAGATGGTACAAATACCTCTTTTCCTTCACAGAGAGCTGCCTCTAAAATTAAATTAAAAAAATATATATATATATTTTAAATAGTAATTATTCCCGTGACATACTGTATATACAAATGGTTCATAATCCGTGATCTAAAATTTTATAATATACATTTTAAGTATATATATATATATATATATATATATATATATATATATATATATATATATATATATATATATATATATATATATATATATATTTATTTGTTATTATTATATATATATATATATATATATATATATATATATATATATATATATATATATATATAAATATTTTTAAATTTATGGGGGTCGATTATTACCCCTCTCGCTATATATATATATATATATATTATTATATTATATATATATTATTATTAGGCATATATATATATATATATATATATATGAAGAGTAGTTATATATATATGTAATTCTGTATACATATATATATATATAGATATTTTTATACATATTGTTGTTTTTATTTATATATATATATATATATATATATATATATATATATATATATATATATATATATATATATATATATATATATATATATATATATATATATATATATATATATATATATATATATATATATTATATTTACCAAAATTGTGACAGTCTGCATTTGTCTTTGAACTAAAGATGTCCATCATAACAAGAGAAAGACTGGATGGATCTTCACAGAGGTGGAATAGATTGCAGAATCTTCATGCTGCATTCATATTTTGTTCCTGCAAGTTTGTTAATATGTTATAGTATATATATATATATATATATATATATATATATATATATATGTTAGAGTTATATATATATATATATATATATATATATATATATATATATATATATATATATATATATATAAATATATATATATTTATTTATATATATATATATAGTTATATATATATATATATATATATATATATATATATATATATATATATATATATATATATATATATATATATATATTTTATATATATATATATATATATATATATATTTATATATTCATATATAGTATATATATATATATATATATATATATATATATATATATATATATATATATATATATATATATATATATATATATATATATATTTATTTATATATATATATATATATATATATATATATAATGTATTGAACCTTAGAAATATCATCATTTACAGTTAAATATTAAAGGTGACATCATCAGTAACAGCCGAAATGAAACGATTTAAAAGAAAATGTGAGATGAGCAAGCAAAAAGCAGAAATCTCTAAAAAATGGAGATTAGAAAGAAGTTACGGAGATGTTCGACATTTTCAAAAGCTTTGGATACGTCAAGGTTTTTCTTTCACGAAAGAAAGTAAACTAACTTGATCCTCTTCTTCTCATTCATTTCTAAACCTTCGCTAAAAATATTAACCCAAACTCGGTTTCTTCTTCTTTCCCTCTTGTTTCTCCCAACGGCTTCATAGATTTCGTCTTTGTTGTTTAAAGTTAAAAGTTTCTCAAAAATGCTTGCTTGTAGCTCTACTGTAGACGATTCTTGTTCTATTTCTCCTTCTCCGTCTTCCTTAACCTTATTCCTTATTTACTACTTCCTAACACTGTAATTTCTTATAGAGAAGTCATATCAATTTTTTCTGAGAGTAATATTAAGTAGTATGCTCATAACTGTCTTTTTCTCTAAACTTAGGGTTGCTCACTTTTACTTTTACTTGGCAAACGAACTCTTAGGTTTTTGCTTATAAAGACCTACCCATCCTTACTGGTGAAAGTTTGCTGTCATTCTGCTGAGGGGTATTACTCTTGAATCGAATACGATGAAAATGGAACCCTCTCAGACTTTTAACCATCGTCCTATTGTCTCAACTTCTATTCTTAACAGTGTTTACGAATCTCCTTAACAAGATGATTTGAAAACCTTAATTCTACAAAACTTATATTGAAACGAAAGAATTTTGACTTTTCCTTTTCTCTTACTCGTCGTTGCTTTAGTCATATCGCAAGCTTTAAACTAAGTATTTAAAAAAGCTTTGGTTTCAGAACTTCTCTAACTTTCTCATTGTAGTTTATCTCTTATCTATAGCAGCTTTAATGAATATCTACTTTTCACCCTTCTTCAAATTTCTTTGTAGTGGTATTATTTCAGTTTTTTCCTATTGTTTACCCACTTTTTCTACTTTTCTTCAATGATTTTCGCCACCTATTCATACTTATGGTGACGACTTCTTATTCTTTTCTTACATAGTAGCAAATAACAGGTAACAGGAGAGCGCTCTTGGAACAATTAATTTCTTCTCATAACACACAAGACCGAAACATTTTTATCTCGTTAATATTCTTGGTGTTTCCTTTTTTACTAATAGTTTTTTTTTTAATTATAGTTTCTCTCTAACCATCCTTTTAAGAGACTGGGTATTCTAAGTTAAATTAAGGATATCTTCACACCATCTGAACAGTTTCCTCTATAGAGCTGTCATTCGTCCTAATATGGAATACGGGTCACATGTTTAGCTCATACAACTTCTTTTTAAATTTGAATCTAGGTTTTTTTTGTTCTTTTAAATTTTGCTTTCACTCAATGATTCTCTCTAATCCTTTTTCTATCCACTAACCTATGGCCTTACTCTCCTAATAATATCACCAATATAACGTACAATGTTCTTTTAAGTTTTCTGTTTACTGCCAATTTCCTTTGATACTGGCTTATGTGATACCCCTTTCCACTCACTTTCGTCCTCTCTCTTTTCCAATTCTCAGATTCCAGACTAAACCTTCATGCCCATCATTTTATGTTATTTTCTGGTCTGGTAAATTCTGGAGCATTTTTTCTATTTCTATTTTATCCATCCACTTCCTTTCTTACGCTTAAAGACTTTTAAGTAAGAATAATCAGAATATGTTGACTTTTTATTTTATATGTATGTTTCGCCTCCACCTTCCTGGTGGCTACTTTGTGGGTTTATGATCTTCTCACCAGAGGCTTCATAATATATATATATATATATATATATATATAGAGTATATATATATATATATATATATATATATATATATATATATATATATATATATATATATATATATATATATATATATATATGGATTTTTATTTAGTATTCTTCACTCCGTTAATATTAGTTAGGTTAATTTAGGTTAAGTTTGGTTGTAGCTAGGTTGAAGAAGTTGCTGCTTTGTGTCACAGTTTGGTTTACCCAAAAAATTTAATGTATTTATCAAATTATTAAAATAATGATACATTAATTATTGATTTTTGCTCCTGAAGTCAACCCCTTATAAATAGCCTATATATATATATATATATATATATATATTGAAGGGCGCACGAAAACGTAGTTGCTCACGATAAATGCGAAACGATAACACCAACTTAAAACTGAACGAAGTACAAC
>JABUQX010134203.1:12500-25000 GCA_015478945.1 Trachelipus rathkii | reverse complement strand
TATATATACTATATATATATATATATAGTTCATACTGGATTTTTTTTGATTTGTGTCTTCTAAGACACTTTGTTGTTCAATTATTCCTTATTATTTATTGATGTTTAAGGTAAATTAACTGACGTAGTTTGCAAAGTTTATCTAATTTTTAATACCAAGTTATGTTTGGTTACGTTAGGGTAGGTTAGGTTAGTTAGGTTAGGTTAGGTTGATTGCTTACAGTTTAGAATTTCAGTTGAAAATGTATTGAATACAAAGGTAGGTAAATAACCCAATAACACCCCCTACCCCCCACATCCACACCCAATAACCCACCCACCCAACCAACTATTGATGTTTTCTCACCAAGAATGTGAAAGTGGAAAAAATGAAACTTGGAAATATTTATTTTTGTTTTATTTTGTTTTTGAGAGCCGACCTTAACCATGAGAGGCATATGCCGTTTCTCCAGGCAGACGAAATACTGCCCTTCGGGTCATCACGAGTTGAAAAGCAAACTGAACCACTTGCAATGAGAGATCGTGATGTTCTCCCCGGAAATAATTAAAGAAATTAGAGTAGCTTAAAACATAGTTAACTTATATCCAAATAGAGGTAGCTTTTGGACTAATAGAGTTTAGTTTTTAATATGACTATTGATGAAGGGGAAAATTTACCAAAATGTTAGTTTCAAGTTGTTACTAACAAAATTTTAAGAATTGAATATTACCAAGCTTCATGCCTCAAAAATTAAACCAGTTATTTACTCACTATAAGGAATTTCACGTCAAACTTAATTACTCAGTCATGTCAATTTAGAAAAGATAAGTACATTTTTTTTGCTCTGTTTTGTTTCTGAGAGCGCCGTCCCTCTTGGGAGACAGAATACTGCCCTTCAGGCTATCACGAACTCAACGCAAGTGAACCACCTAAAACAAGATCTCGTAATACTCTCCATTAGTACATTGAACATGATTCAAAAGTTTCCAATTAATTGAAAGTTCAAAAAAAAAAAATTTGAAAAACACATCGGCAACTAACAATATTCTGCAGTAATGAAGAAACTATAATGGAAATTATATATTGTTTTATATAATATATATATATATAAGAATGTATAACATGTAATATGTATGTATTCTACATATAAATAATAAATAATAATAATAATAATAATAATAATATATATAATAATATGTAATAATATATATATAATATAATAATAATAATAATAATATATAATATATATATATATATATATATATATATATATATATATATATATATATATATATATATATATATATATATATATATATATATATATTTATATATATATAATAATATAATATATATATAATAATATATATAATATATATATAATATAAATAATAATAATAATATGTATAATATAATATAATAATAATAATAATAATAACAATAATATATAATAATATATAACTTAATAATATATATATATATATATATAATAATACTCAATAATATATGTAATGGAAGCTTTCTTACTCTATTTCCTCAGAACACATAATTTCTGACATCTGTTTTATAATGTTTTCGCAAAGTCGCTTAGACATTTTTTTAATACAAATAAACTATATCTTATTTGCAAATATTTTACTTCAATTTCTTCAGTTTATATATTTATTTTTAATAAGTTACTGAACTTATTTAGTCTCAGTATATTGTTCGAAAACACTGTATCTTATTATTTTCTTTATCTTCCTCCTTTCCCCTACTAGGGGGTGATGTGAACAACTATACACAGAAACAGAAAAGTTAGAAGATCATGACTTAGAAGTCGAAAGCAGGCTTGGGTTCAAGTACATTTTGTCAAGTACAAGTACTCTAAAGTACAAGTACAATTACAAGTACAAGTACTCTAGAATTTGTTCAAATACAAGTAAAAGTACATGGTATAAAAAATACAAATTACAAATTATTTTATAAAAACTTGCATATATATATATATATATATATATATATATATATATATATATATATCTATATATATATATATATATATATACATATATATATATATATATATATATATATCTACATACCGTATATATATTTTTCATCATGCTCATCATCATCATCATCATCCTCATCATCATCATCATCATCCTCCATCTTCTCCCCAAGACTGGGTAAGGTGCGTAACATGCACCGGAAACAGAAAAGTAGAACAAGTATATGACGCAAGTCGAAAAGAAAGTCCAGCTTTACGGCCCCTTTATACTCTTTAGTGAGAACTCGTCACAGTCAGAAAAAATCCACCCTAAGAGCTTCAGGGGACCGCAGTGGACCCTCACTATGACATCGTCAATGTAGGTTCATTCCTTGGCCCATGTGGAGCTACAACCATACCTTCTCACAAAACCCCGCCATTCACTCATGTTATGCACCTTTCTTCTCGCCTCTGCCAAACTCACATTTCTCTCCTCCAGGCATTCCTTTTCTGACTCAATACACTTTTCTTCGGTCTCCCATCCGGTCGATTTCCAATACACTCACCATTATACATCATTTAAAACCAACCGACTATCATCCATCCTTGCCCACATGACCAAACCATCTCAGCGTACTTTCTTTTTTTCTCATTTTTCCCTTCTTCATACCAAACAACTCTCTAATACGTTCATTCCTCATTTTATCAATTCTTTTTACACCTAACACCTACGATTGTCCACCTGAACACATTGTACATTAGATCTATACCTCTTATTCCAGACCATAGTCTAACTACTATACATTAACACGGGTAACAACATACCCTCATGTAAGACCCTAGCGCACTCAAGACTTAGTCCCTTTACATCCACCAACGATTTAATTGCGCCAGCCACCTTGGTTCCATTCACAACTTTCTACTACTTTAACTCCTTTTGTTAACATATATCCTAAATTTTTAAATTCAGACACTTTTTCCAGCTGTTCACCATCTAACATAACTTCTCCGAGGACTGTCCTCACACACAATCACAACCTTACTCTTATCTACGTTTACTTTTAAACCTCTCCTTTTACACACCCTACAAATCTTTCTACCAGTCCTCTCAAACTCTCTTCAGATTCGCCACAAAACCAAACCATCCTCATATAATAGGTAGGTGGGAGACCCTCCACTCTCTTCCATTCTCCATCCCATTCTAACACTATCCCTTGTCACCCCTACTCTAATTCTTTCATAGCCTCATCCATATCGCAAAGGAGACATAACACATCCTGCCTCACTCCGCTATTAATATTAAACCAATCACTTTCGACTCTTATTTATTCTTACACGCTTCACTATCGTCATACATACTTTTTCGGTTCCATTCAGAAGCTTACCACCAACACCATATCACTAACACCACCTGCCATAGAACTCCCTATTATTCCTATTATATATAATTGCCAAATCATAAATCCTAAATACAATTTATTCTTCTCACTCATTTTCCTAATCATTTGTTTCAATGTACAGATTTGATCCACACATCCTCTACTGCTTCTAAACGCACACTTGTTCTTCCCCAAATCAGTCCTTCAGTCATTACGCACTTTTCGACCAAAATACCAGCATATATCTTTTTCTACAACACTCAATAAACTTGTACCCTATAATACCTGCAGTTACCTAATCCCCCGTACCTTTATATAAGGGTATTATTATTGCTCTGCTCCAATTCCTCGGAATTATACCCTCCATAAACGTTTTTTTACACAACTTCCCAAATCCAATCACTCACCCTCTCGCCTATATATATATATATATATATATATATATATATGTATATATATATATATACTATATATATATATATATATATATATATATATATATATATATAACATATATATATATATATATATATATATATATATATAATATGGTTTTTGTGCGGTGAATCGAAGAGAGAGTTTGAGGAGGATTGGTAGAGAAGATTGGCAGGATGTGTAAAAGGAGGGTTTGAAAGTAAACGTAGATAAGAGATAGGTTGTGAGTGAGGAAAGTCCTCGGTGTAAAGAATTTATGCTAGATGGTGAGCAGCTGGAACAGATGTGCTGAGTTCAAATATTTGGGATATATACTATGGACGAAAAGTGAACGGATGATGCCGAGTGTAGTAGGAGGATCAATGAGTGGCTGAAAATCTGAATGCAAATCCTTCGTGGATGTAAGGGGACGCCCAAAGTGAGCTGGGTGTATGTGAGGCCTTGTTGCCTGTGGGTGTGGCATAGTAGTGGTTGGTCTGCGGGTGGGGTAGATCCTAAGTACAATGTGTTCAGATGGACAATCTTAGGAGGCGATGTTACGTGTGAGGAAAATTGATAAATGAGGAACAGGGCTGTAATACGAGTTTTATGTGGATTGTGAAAAAGAGGATAAATGGGGAATAAATGGTGTTGAAATGGATTTGGTCATGTCAGTTAAGCAGATGCATGGTGATGAGGTGTGTTGGGAAATTGACTGGCTGGAGACCCGAAAAAAAAGTGGTTGAGAATCAGCAAAATGTGCAGATTGAGTATTGGTTTGGCCGGCTTGAAAGAAGGTGCATATATGGTGGTGGAAGGATTTGTGAGGGTGTATGTTGTGGCCCTACAGACCAAGGGATGAGAGGATCCGTCATCCGTGAGGCTCAGGGTCAGTCCTACGGCGGCAGTTCTCTCTATAGGTATGGGAGGTGGAAAGCTGGGCTTTCTTTCGACATGTCAAATTGCTACTACTTTCAGCCGGTGCATGTTGCACTTTTACTTACCCCAGTCTTGGGAAAAAGGTGGTTGATGATGATGATGATGATGATGATGATGATATTGATGATGATGATGATGATGATATTGATATTAATGATGATGATATATATATATATATAATATATATATATATATATATATATATATATATATATATATATATATATATATATATATATATATATATATATATATATATATATATATATAAAATTATAAATATTTTATAAATATATAATGACATACTTTGTATAAATAAATGGAAATTCATTTAGAATACATTTATAAGAAATAATAATATCAATACGTAGGAAAATAATAAAAAGAAAATAAAAAATATTGGCAAGTTAAAAATGCCAAAAGTACTTGCAAGTACCAAGCACAAGTACCAAGTACAAAAGGCTCAAGTACAAGTACAAGTACAAGTACACTGGTTTTAGAAACTGCAAGTACAAGTACAAGTACCCCAAAAAATGTACTTAAGTACAAGTACAAGTACTTGTACTTGAACCCAAGCCTGGTCGAAAGGAAAGCTTCCAGTCCCCTACCATCCCCTCATACCTTTGAGTTAGAGCCCATAGCGGTAAAAATAACCCACCCTAGGGCTTAGCAAGACTGCAACGAACCCTCACTGTGGTATTTCGTCAATCTAGGGTTTACCTCTTAGAAAATGCCCACAACTATATCCCCTCCTCCTCACAAAATACGCCGTTCACTCCTACTTTGCATCTTTTCTTTATACATTCCTTTACTGACACAATCCACTTTTTATTCAGTCTCCTTTCAATATAATCAAACAATCTTAATACATTCGCGTTTATTCTCTCATTCACGCCCTTCTTCACACCACACAAATCCCCAACACGTTCATTCCTCATTTTATCAATATTTCTAGCACCTAACACGCCCCTAAGATTGTCCATCTGAACAAATTGTACCTTAGATCTATACCCCTTATTCATCTATTCCACACCATAGTTTCACTACTATACATTAACACCGGTAACAGCATACCCTCATGCAAAATCCCTAGAGAACTCAAAATTTAGTCCCTTTGTATTCAACAAGGATTGAGTTGCACTAGCCACCTTCCTACCATTCACAACTTTCTACTACACTTTGCATCATCCGTTCCCTTTTCATCCAACATATAGCCTAAATATTTAAATTCAGATACTTGTTCCATTTGCTCACCATCCAACATGATTTTACACAGCGGACTCTCCTCACTTCCTACCTTCACCTTACTCTTTTCAACATTTACTTTCAATCCCCAAACCTCCCTTTTATATACTCTGCCAACCCCTCTATCAATCCTCTTAAACTTTCTTCCGATTCGCCACATAAAATCAAATAATCAGCGTATAATAAGCAGGGCACCCTCCACTCTCTTCCATTCTCCATCAGTCTAACACCTTCCCCTACCATCTCTACCTCTAATTCTTTCATCACCTCATCTATATACAAATTAAATAGCCAAGGACACATAACACATCCCTGCCTCACTCCATTATTAATATTAAACCCTTCACTTTCAACTCTATTTATTCTTACCCAGCTTAGCTATCAACAATCCTTTTGATTCCATTCATTAGCCTACCACAACTCCATATATCACCAACACCTGCCACAGAGCTCACCCATTAATTCTGTCAATCGTATGTTGCAAGTTCATATAAACCTAAATACAATTTCTTCTTCTTCTTTCTCATTTTCTCAATCATTTGTTTCAAAGTAAAGATTGATCTACACACCCTCTACCACTCCTAAATGTACCTTGTTCCTTACCAATCAGTTCATCAGTCACTCGAATGTACTTTTCAACTAAAATGTCAGCATATATCTTTCCTACAGCACTCAATAAACTAATTTCCCTATAGTTCCTACAGTTCCCCTATCTCCCATACCCTTTACATAAGGGTACTATTACTTATTTTACCCAATCCTTCGGAACTATACCTTTTATAACCACTTTCTTAAACTACCACCATATCCAGGCAATCACAATCTCGCCTCCATTCTTGATCATTTCACCAGTAATTGAATCTAACCTGTGATTTACCTTCTTCAACTTTTCATCTTAGTATTATCACTTTCTATTATTTCCCTTCTCCTTATATCTAATTTCTTCTGGCACATCAAACCCAAACACATCACGTCTACATACAGTGTCATGCAGATTTTGGAAGTGTTCCCTCCACACTCTCCTGGCATCCATTTTGTCTCTCACGAAAGTACAATCCCTATTCATTATTCTTAACCTTTCTCACTTTCTTCTAGAAGAGCTTCCTATTCCCTTGTAAGCAGCCATTTGTCCTCCTTCCAAACTGTTCATTTTTTTTTTAAACTCCTGCGTATGTAACATTTGGTTTTCCTTTTTCCTCCTTATATATTTCCATACACATTTCTTTTGAGACCTCATCATTGGCTTTTAAGACATTCAACCACATCTTACTTTTAACTACTTGCATCACATCTTCTTTCCCTTATTCACTATTGGCATTCTTATTCCTACTTTAGAACATTCCATTATCCTTCTATTTCATTACCAAACAAACCTCTCCTTTCATTTGATTCAGATTTGTTCAGTTTCATCTTGTTCACATTCATCTGATTTATTTGCAAGTGCTCTCACATATTTTTCACTCTTAATCCTTCACACTTCCTTATCTATTTTCTCTCATTCATGCCCCCACTAACTTAATATTACATAGAACAACATATATCTATATTTCCACTCTCCTTTCAAACCAAGTACTGTAATCAATCATACTTTTCACTGTTCTACCGTCTCTTACCTACACCTACTCTAGTTATATTTATAATTCTCTTGTGCTCGATTGAGCGTATACTTACACACATACTCTCTCACAAAAACAATCCTTCTTATCAATTCTCATTTTTCTCTCGCACCCAAAGGCACCTGCTCTGACCACCCTTTCCGATCACATATCAAATTCTAAGTCTACCAACACAATTCAACTCTTAAGTCTCTACTCACTTACTCATCTCATCCAAAACATCATTCAGATCAATATCACCCTCATATGGACCAATTATGTTACAAATCAACACATATTTCATCTCGAAATTAATTTAACATAAATTCTAGTACTCACACCAACAAAATCCACCATAGCTCTGGTACCACAAGTCACTCATCAGAATCGCAACTCCTTCTCTCCCCCCCCCTTCATTCCTCTCCACCTAAGCATTGACACATTTCACCACACAACACTCTCTCGCTTCCTCATCTTTGTTTCAGTCGCAGCAGCCAAATCAAATTTACTCTTATCTAAATCATCCACAACTCTTCCCTTCTTTCTCCATTTAATCCTACTAACATATCCGCATATACCCAACGATACATACAACTTCAATTTCTCGACAATATACAAGGTTTGCCTACGGCGGTCACAAACCAGGGTCCGATTATCCATTTCTATCGAAGAGCTTATGGATTAAGCGGGTCATTAACCCACTACCACCGTCCTTTACGACGACCTCCTACGACAACGCAGAAAATACGCCTGTGGGAATTCTTTGTCCACCAGACACCGGGAAATGTTTAAAAAAAATGTTGTCAATGTAGATTAGCATTTTATGGTCTGTCGTTACAGAAAGTCTTACTCCCGCGTAAGAGACGAAGTGATGGCACTGGAGTAGTCTTGGGGATTAGGGTGTGGCGAGACCGGAATTTTTGCGCAACGCACCGCCACCAGAGTAGCGCACTAGCACCGGCCCCGCACCAAATAAGCAACACATGCACGCGGCATCGAAAGTTCATTTTTGTCACACCACACCGCAGACTTAATGTGTCCAATGCACACCACGCTTCGCACCGACACAGGATCACTGAAATCTGTGTACCGCACCGCAACCCCACAGGGACCCGACGTCGGTCAACCTATTGGCATCACCTTACACTTCCAAATGTCTAATGGGAGGTAATATCCTGAGCTTCTCTCTTCTCTCTCTCTCTCCTCTCTCTCTCGTCTCTCTCTCTCCTCCTCTCTCTCTTCTCTCTCTCTCTCTCTCTCTCTCTCTCTCCCTCTCTTCTTCTCTCTCTCTATATATTATATAATATATATATATATATTATATATATATATATATATTATATATATAGTATAAATTATATATATATATTATATATATTTATATATATATATATATATATGATCTATATATATATATATAGGACAAGGTTCACTTAACGCCCACACGGAACGGCGGAGCTCGGATCACAAAAAAATTGTTCACAGGTAGCATCTTATGATTACATAAATAGATGTTCTAAGGTTCGAATGAATTTTTTTTTTTTTTTTTTTTTATTTTACCTGGTCTAGGGGCGAAATTATGTATATTATTTGAAAAGGTATTACACGGCATGTTAGGGGGCTCGAGCCGACGGGGAACACAGGGGACGTGTTCCATACCCCGTAGGGGAGGCGGAGGGGCGGAGGAACCAAATACCAAAGAGCGGGGTTCCGGAGACCCTCCCCGGAGGGGGGGGAATAGTCCTACCCACGTGATTCCGGAAGCGAGAGACCCCTGACTTCTTGCCATCAGTCGCGGTTACCCTTGGGTATTTCTTTAATTACCATTTCCTAACTAAAATTTTACCAGGATTCAAAAATGTATTCCTTTTTGCTGTAGCTATTGTAGTTTTTGAGAATGATTGTTTTTTCTTTGGTTTTTTTTTTTTTTTTTCGACCCTAAACGGTCTATTTTATGTATCATAGGGCTACCTGTGAATTTTTTTTTTTGAATCCGAGCTCCCCGTTCCGTAGGTGGGCGTTAAGTAACTTTACCATATATAAGTATAATATATATATATTATATCATATATATATAATCATTATATATATTATATATTATATTATATATAATATATACTATATATATATATATATATATATATATATATATATATATATAATAATATATAATATAATATATATATATATATAGTATATATATATTATAAAGTGTGTGTTTGCCCCTCAAGAAACGGCGAATATATATATACATAAATTTTGGACAATAAATAGCTCACAATAAAGAACAATAATTTAAGAAAAAAAAATATTAATAGAAAACAAATAAACCGTGAATGAATTTTACTGCCAGATAGCTAGATCTATTCTCCTGTGTAATATTAGAAGAGAAAGGGAGCCTTGGGGACCTGGTCTTCGCTTGGCCATGAGCAACAAAATCGCTATCAAAGGAAGTGTTCCGACGACAGATGGGAACATTGGGCAACTCAACCTAAGGATTGTGGCCACGCGTGCAGCGAGCGAAGTTGGACTCAAAACGGAGTCGTTGGATCGCGAGAGACGAGTTGTTGATAATTGGGTTGGTCGTAAAGGAGTGTTAAGTGAAAAGTAGTGAAAGCATTAATAAAAGAAAATAAAATTAACAATGTTTTGTAAATCTTTTAATATATTTCGTTACTTAATGGTTTATTGAGACTTTTAACTAAAAATAAATTTTCAATGTGTAGGTTGCCATATTAAAGTGAAAAATTTATGTACAAATTTTAAGCAACCTCTACAAGTGTATTCCAGATTGTTCTATCAATAATAATATTCAATTTATATTAGGGATATCGGACCTTATTAGGTCAAAAGCAGGAAGGTCGCATCTTATTATAATAACTTAGCCCCAGTATATATATATATATATATATATATATTATATATATAATAAATAATATATATATTATAATAAATATATATATATATATAATATATATATATATATATATATTATATATATAATATATATATATATTATATTACTATATATATCAATAATAAATAATAATAACAATACAATAACAATAACAAATAACAATAACAATAACATAATAATAATATAATAATATAATCGAATAATAAATAATAATAATAATAATAATAATAATAATAATAATAACTATTGATATATTAACCCGTTATTCCTCAAACGAAATTTTTTTCTGAATTTTGTAAAACCAGTTAGTATCAAATTTGAAGTTTTTAAATCTTGTCAACTGAAAGAGCGGCCGCGGCCGCGCCACAGCAGGCAGGTTCATTCCCTGAGGCGAATCAGACCGGTGAACAGAAAGGAGAAGCTGAGATTGTTCACGGTTTATATTTAACGGTCATATCAGTAATCGATCTCAAATCGTTAATATATACTTATATATATATATATATAATATATTATATATAATATTATATATAATATATTATATTATAATATATATATATATATATATATATATACGATAATATTATTATATATTATATATAATATATATATATATACTATAATATATATATATATTATCGTTTTAAGGACTCCGTCAGTTTTGATTATTTTTTTTTTTTTTTTATATATTTCTAGTTATGATCCTAATAGTTAATTTAAGGGGTGAAAAACATGATTCAAAAATATAAAGGACCAGTTACGTTTTGTACGACTCACGTCAGTTTTTAAATTTTTTTTTTTTATTTTTTAAACTAAGGATACCCAGGGTAAAACCGCAAAGAGGAGGAGTCGGGCTCTCTGCCTTCGGTGGGAACGACGAGGGTAGGACTATTTCCCTCCCTCCGGGAGGGTCTCCGGAACCGCTCTTTGGTATTTGGGGTGTCGCGGGGGGTTCCTCCGCGCCTCCCCTACGGGGTATGGAAAACGTCACCCCCCTCTGTCCCCGTCGGCTCGAGCCCCTAAATTTTTTTTTTTTTTTTAAGTTTTTTTTTATTTTTTCTTTTACATTTTGTAATAAGTTTTACACGCTGATTCCAAATTGTAATTGGTTTTTCTGTAAGTTTCGTACTTTTCGAGATATTATGAAAAAAATTTTTTTGTTTATTTTTTTTCTTTTTTGCGTTTTACATTTTTGTATAAGCTTTATACGTGATTCCAAATATTGTAATTGGTTTTTCTGTAAGTGGCATACTTTTTGAATATTTTCATTTTTTAAATTTATTTTATATAAATGTGATTTTGAAATATTATTTAAAATATTTTCGAACTTTTGATACGTCCATCAACGCACTGCACGTCGAAATATATGAAATGACCTGAACATGTTAAAAAAAACAAAAAAAAATCCAACTTGACGGAGTCTTAAAACATACAGGGCCTATATATATATTTTATTATATATATTATATTATATAATATAATATATATATATATTATATATAAGTTATATATAATATTTATATATATATATATATATAATATATAATATATATATATATAAATTATTTTTGCGATAACCGGCAGATTTAAACCTTAATTAAATGAACCCAATAGGAAAAATCAACAATTGATATCGGCCAACGTTTTCCAAAACGTGCGTTCTCTTCAGCCAAATTAAGACAGAAAAAAGTTTTATATGATATATATATATAGTATATATTAATAATATATAATATATATAATATATATAATTATATATAATATATATAGTATATATAATATATATATGTCCAGCATCCTGAAAAGGCCAGGCATGTAACTAAAAAAACTAACAGCTACACGAAAATAAATATCATTTTATTAATCAGGAGACATTTTTTTACCCCGAGAATTAAAAAAAAAAAAAAATTATGGTTTGAAAAGATTTTAAAATGTTGGAATGGTAACAGAAATAGGAATTTGGATTGAATTCGAAGATGTCGCTTACTCCGAGTGAGCAAGCAAAATCACAATTTGATTTTTTTTTAAAAAAAAAAACTAAAAAATACCTACGGGAGTAA
>JABUQX010134203.1:0-10000 GCA_015478945.1 Trachelipus rathkii | reverse complement strand
ATTAATAATATTTAATATACTATATATATATATTATATATATTATAATATTATATATATATATATTATTGTAAAGGTATTACACGGCGAATTGTAGGGGCTCGAGCCGACGGGTGGAAACAGGGGGGACGTTTTCCAATACCCCTAGGGGAGGGGCGGAGGAACCCCCGCGACACATAAATACCAAAGAGCGCACCGCACCAAAAGTCATTTTTGTCGCCCCGCATCTCTTATGCTTCAATGCTCACCGCACCACGCATCGCATCGGTACACTGGATTTGTGTTGCGCACCGCACCAAAATGTGCGCACCACGCACCGCACCGGGTACGTCGGCCAACCCTAGAATAACACTAATAGCTAATTTAAGATTGATGGCTACCTACCCTTACAATCTTTATTTTGTGATCCTTATAAAAAGGAACTGGTCCAAGTTTCATGAAACTTATATTAAATGTTTTAAATGAGATATAATGAAGAATTAATGTAATAAAAACTCCAAGAAAAAACCATGAAAAAAGTTATGAAGTTGCCATAGTTCATATTTATGACATTTGTCTATGGAAGACCTTATCTATTATAGCGACCCCAGCTGATTTTCATGAAACTTGTAGGAAATGTTTGAAATGATCTGTAAAGAAGAAAAAAAGATGTAAAAAAGAAATCAGGAAGTAACCCTAAGAAAGTTATGATCTCAAAATTTCATATTTTTAGCATGTCAAATTCGTTTTACAGTTTCAAGGTGCCATTTTTTAAAAAGGCTTATGTTGTTAAAAAAATATATTTTTATTTTGCCACCATTCACGAACCAGGGGATACGGAGGTCTCGGCCCCCCTCCCCCGTATACAAATATTCGTCTGCCATGCATTTGAATCTTAAAATTTGATTATCCTACATATGAAACGGGGAATTCATTATTTTTATCAAACTCATTGGGAGACTTCATAATTTTTTTCTCCTCCTTTAGGCATTTCGTATAAGCTTCATGAAAATCTAGACTGGAGTCGTATCCATTTTAATAACGCCCAATTTTGTTATTTATGCTACTTAATTTGCGATTTTGATCAAGTTTGTAATCGAACTTTATTATTAAATTTAAAAAACAACAAAAAAACAACAAAAAAAAAAAATTAACTTTTGATTTGTTTCTTTCATAAAGACAAAAAACAAAAAAAAATAACTTTGATATAAGAGAAACTAAATCTTCATTTTAAAAATTATAATTATGAAATTTTCTTGAATAGAAAGTTTTTAAAATAACAATTAAAATAAATGATTAATACTAAAGAAGATTCAAATTATAATTATTATTAAGTTTAATTCGTGCTTTGGATGGCAATCCAATGACTTTTAACTGTTTGATTGTTATTGATTAGGAAGTTTTTTTAGTTAGATTTAGTTCATTTATCATTTTTTATTGAAACCTGTGGCGTTATTATTATTATTATTATTATTATTTTATTATTATTATTATATTATATTATTATATTATTATTAATATTAATTATTATTATTGTGGAAAGTGACAGATAAATTTGAAGCATAAGGTTGGATATATATATATATATATATATATATATATATTTATATATATATACTATATATAATATATAATATAATATATAATATATATATATATATATATATTATATATTTATTATATATTATTATATATATTATAGTTACATTATTTTATATAATACAACTCTGTATTTCTGCAGGGGTTTGTTCGGTAATGTTTTTTTCCGGTCCTAATTAAAACTACAGACGTGAATATAAATATACGTAAATTGATTCTATGATTCTAGAAAGTTCTGGGGAAAAGCAAATTTAATAATTAAGACATTTAAAGTATTAAAAAACTATATAATACACTAGAAATTTATAGTTTGACCGCCAATTTTGATGAATTAGATATCGATTTGATTTGATTTCCACACTAAAATATCGATATTTGTAAAGGTATCTTTCTTATTTAAAGCCCCTGTCCCGTATATGGTACGTACCAATTTGACCTTCATTGTATAATTTTGCTATTTTTAGCATTTTTTCTAAAAAAAATAAAATTAGAATAAAATAAAATCTGAAGTTCAATAGGGGTTGGAATCGGAGTCATAAGATCTTAGGTGTTGTTAAAATGGGAGGAGCCCCCCCCGTGGTAAAATTGATATCAAGAAGTCAAGAGATTCGAGAGTCGTAATTTTTATTTAATAGACTCCACATTTCGACCTTAAACAAAGGACAAGAATAGTAGCAGAAATAAAATGTATTTAAATTTAAAAAGTAACCCTAAGAACTAATAAATTTGCATTTTTTTTTTTTGAGATCTAAAGTGTTAAAATCGTTTAAAAAATAATAATAATAAAATTTAGAATTGAGTCATTCACCCCCACCCCACCAACAAATAAATATATAAAATGAAATAATTCCAAGAAAACGAAACGTCAGGAATATTACGAACAGGAAGCTGTGAGTAATGTATTTTGGAAGCAGATTGATGAATAAATAGCATTGAGTTTTCAGGGCATTGATAACAACCAGGTTTTCTCTGCTTCAATTAAAGATGCGTGAAAGGTCAAAGGTTAGTTGGTTCGTGGCCACAACCACAACGTTTGTTATTTATTTAATTTTTAACACTATCATTAACTTAATAGATCTAAATTATTAGTGATCGACTATACAACTACCCCGTTTATATATATATAGTATATATATATATATATATAATATATTTATATTTATATATTATATATATTATTATATATATTATATATATATATTATATTATATATATTATATATATTACATATGGCAAAATTTACTTTTTTCCATATCTCAAACACTACAATAGCTACAGCGAAAGGATTACATTGCTGGGAGATGCTGGATCCCAATTTTAGTTGCGGCAAAAAGTAAAAAAAAAAAAAAAAAAAAAAAAAAATCCTAAAAAACTACAATGATACAAGCGAAAAGGGAATACCCATTTCTTGGGGAAGCCTCGTAAACAATTGGATAGGAAATGTAAAAAAATAAAAAATAAAAAAATTCAAATTAATTAATTAATTATAGTAATATGATTAGAGGGCCTATTAGAGACCTTTTATGGTTACCCGTTAAAATAAATAGACTTTCTATTAAATTTTGCTTTTTTTTGTGTATAACTAAAGAAAATACCCAAGCAGTTATACCGCACGCGATGGCAGGGTCGGGGTCTCTCGGCCTTCCGGGGAACTACGGGTGGATAATCCCCCCCTCCGGGGAGCGGTCTCCGGCGACCCCCGCTCTTTTGGTTTTGGTGTTCGCGGGGGTTCCTCCGCCCTCCCCTACGGGGGTATGGAAAAACGTCACCCCCCCTGTGTTCCCCGTCGGGCTCGAGCCCGCTACATTGCCGTGTAAAAACATACAACTTAATATATATATATTTAATATGTCCCCTGCTCCTTAAAAAAAAAGCCAATATAATTAATTTTATTTATTTTATTTATAATTTTTTACACTTTTCCTTATGTAAATTTTACGAAGGGATTTCCAAAATGTATTCCGATTTCGCGTGTGCTATTGTAGTTTTTGAGATAATGATTTTTTTTTTTTTTGCATTCCGCAGCTTTAAATTTTGCCAGGATTCGCAGCAACTGTATCCTTTTCGGCTGTAGTATTTGTTGTCGTTTTTGAGATATGGATTGTGGCTCTACGTAAATCTATGCTAATTATTTATATATTATTATATATTATATATATATATATATATATATATATTATTATATATATATTATATAATATATATATATATATATATATATATATTGTGTGACACAATTATAAAACCAATAATTTTCATTTTCAATTTGCTATAGAGGAAAAGAAATTAAATAATAAAAAAATAATAATAATGCTACCAGGAAAAACTATTAGCTGCTATTAATGTAGTTCATCTTTTGGCCGTTAGATGTTGTAAATGTCTTTTTTTTTTATGAAACTATCGTTTAATTGTTTCTATAATAATAGTTTTTGCCTTTTGATTATTAGTTTTTTTTATAGGATTTAGTTTGTAATGCGCGCAAGCATGGCGCAGAACAAGAAAATTTCGTTAAATAAAGGGTTTAACAAAAGTTGTGTGAATTTTGTTTGGGTAATTTTAATCATTTCGTGTTGAAATTACGGGAAGCGGGGGATTTGTTCTGTATCACCCCTCCCCTTTTCTCCCCCTACCCATTGAACATACGAACATATGGAGGGTTTTCACTTCCTAATATATTCAAGGAAAATTGGAAAATTTATTCAATAAAAAACATATATATATATAATATATTACTATATAATATATAATTTTTATATATATATATTTATATATATATATATTATATATATATATTATATATTTATATATATATTTACTTAACTATGTAGCCTCCTGCTCCCCTTACTCATACGAGAACCGGGCTACCTCGAGATATTGTGCCACCACGGCAGGGCGGTGTCCAGAGGTCCGTTAGAATGATCGATCGTATTGAAGTTGCGTCTGATGTCCGTTAGAATGATCGTATTGAAGTTGCGTCTGATGTCCGTAAGTCGGGGTTAAGGGTGTTGCTGTGTCTTCGTCAGTTGGGAGAGAGGCATCTTTACAGTGGGTGGAGGAGGATGCTTTATTAATTTTGATTTTTTAATATTGAGGGTAGGGATGATGCTCAGAGGGGAAACGGGACAGCTTTACCCAGGTTTGATATTTCAGATGGACGTGCTTGAACTGTGGAGTTATTTGGGTATGCGGAGATCTTTCTTAAAGTCTTAAGTGTGGATGTTTAATTATGGGAGTATCTGGAGGGTGGGGGGGGCGTGTTGTATTATTCGAAAAGTATAATGCTGACTGATTTTCTAAGTTCTGGATTTGTATTGTTTTGATGCAAGGGGGGGGGTGATCAATTGAATATGATATTTATATAATATATATATATATATATATATATAATATCTGGACGTAAGCATGGGTATATATATATATTATATATATATATATATATTATATATATATATATATATATATATAAATAATAATAATAATAAATATAATATAATAATAATAATATAATAATAATAATCAATAATAATAATAATTTATTTTGATTGATATTTCTATTGAGTAAAGGAAAAAGGTTATTTCAGTTTCTCGAAATGACGTCATCAAAAACTTTTCTGGGGATATTTTTTTATCACACAAACTACAACATAGCAAACACATATAACATTTATATTTTCTTTGTTTTGAAATTATATATATTTTTTATAATGTCAAGATTTTTCTTACCGTGAGCTGAAATTAATAGATTTTGTACGCTTGGATAATTCTCTTTTTTAAAAGACTTAATTCTACCCGAGGTCTAGGCTAGAGACGTTGTTTATTTGTTATTATAGAGGAGAAGTTTCAAAGGATAAGAAATTATACAAGATAGGGGGGGGGGGGGGGGTATTTGAGGCCAGATCATGAGAAATTTTACTTCTGGTTATGCATGGTAGAATATTTTGTAGTCAGACAAGACTTTTTTATGTAGATTACAGTATTATTAAGTGTATTAAATATGGCTACCTAAAGTTATAAAATGAATAATATTGGAACGTTTTTAAAATGATTCATTCAATGATAAAATAGAAACGGTTGATTTGCTCAGTTCCAGTTTAATACTAAGAATAATTTTATAATAATAATTTTAATAGTTTTATCTAAATTGAATCTGATCACTGGTATGATAGTATTTTAAAAATCTTCGTTTATAAATAATTCAAAATTATAATTATAAAAGATATAAAAAAAATTGGACAGGCGAAATAATTGTTTCTTCCCCCGATTTTGAAATTTTAACTCGGTATCCCTGGTAAAGGGTCAGACAAAATTTCAGTCTCCGTCAACCTCACCCTGTGACCCTGATAGTATCATTTTTGTTACAGGGTTTATTAGTTTTGTTATTTAGGTTTCGGTAGGAGTATATATATATATATTTCTAAATCTCATCATTTTAGTATAGTACGGTAATTTTAAAAGTACATCAATTTTAATGTTAGATAAAAATATTTTAATATTTTCAGCAATCATTTTATTCAATACTTGTTAAATTACCTTCATATTTTCGGAGGGAAGGGAGGGATCTACAGGAAAAGGGGTACGATCGATTGAATATGATGAATTTTGTTATTAATTGGAAAATAATAATTGAGGTCAAGGAAGGAAGGTTCTTGCTTTTAAGTTTTTAACACCCTCGTTCGAGAGAGAGAGAGAGAGAGAGAGAGAGAGAGAGAGAGAGAGAGAGAGAGAGAGAGAGAGAGAGAGAGAGAGAGACGTGTGGGTTGATAACGTGTATGAGAGAAAGAATTTTTATTTCAAGGTGCCACAGTAGAAATATGAATTATTACTTAACTATTTGAACTTTAAAATTTGCAGGAAATACTTGGTCTAATTTTACCTATTAAGTTTTCCCATTAGGAAATGGGAAGAATAATTCTGCTTTTTTTTTGTATGTGTGTGTGTGTGTGGTTGTGACTTTTGAATCAAGCATATATGTCGTGTGTTTGTTTGTTTGTGTACGTATTGACATTATCTAATCTCATTTAACACTTCCTCCTCATGTAGTTCAACTCTTTGTTATCTAAGTGGAAAGGTATATTTTTTATATACTTTTACCTGCAAGCTTTGTGTTACAATTTTCACAAAATATATATATATATATATATATATGATATATATATATATATTTATTTATTATATATTATATATATATATATATATATATAATATAAATGTTTATTATATAATTTTATATCATAATATAATATATGACCTGTTATAGGAATGAGTTATTTTTTATTTAAATATATTTTGCGAGATCGTTAGGAAATAACATTTATATTATTTTTCTGGTGGTAAATGAATGCATAGCTCACGAATTTCCCTCCCCCCCCGTACCCCACGACCCATGAGTGCTGGAAAAATAAAATATTGCCTCAACATCATAAGTTTATAAAAGCCCATAAAAAAAATTTTGAAAAATAACCAGCTTCAATTATAAGCATTAGAAAATAAAATTTGGAGACAACTTTTTTCAGGCTCTTTTTTCAAACTTTTTTTTTCATTTTTCTTTCTTACAGATTATTTCAAATATTTCAAAAGTTTTATGAAAATTGGCAAAAATCAGCTGGTGTTGCTAGATTTGCCAATTACGCCCATAGACAAATGTAATAAATGTGAAATTTAAATTTGGAGACCTATTTTTTCATATTTAATAACATCTAAAGGCAATGTTTTACCATATAGCTATACATTGTTTCCTACCGATCTAGTAATAAATTAATAAGCTTATTCTCAATATATATATATAGTATATATATATATATATATTTATATATTATATATATATATATTATATATATATATATATATATATTATATATATATATATAATATATATTATATATATATATATATATATATATATAATATATATATAGTATATAATATATATATATTATATATACTTTACATATATTATATATATATATATATATAAATGTATTATATATATAATATATATATATTAATATCGAAAGAATGAATGAAATGAGAAATCAAAGCCTCTTTAAACTTTTTTAGCTTCACAACTCAACAATAAATTCGTAGGGAGAAATAAAATTTTCGTCGAATATATTAGGGGAAATTAGGGGATTTTTGTGTATTTAAAATTTGTCACTCCAAATGCACTTGTGCCATCAATTCTCTAGAAAATTTGCTCATTTAAAAACCAAATTGCAATACCTCTATATTATAACATATTTTTTAAGTTCTTTGATAATATTTCCAAATATGGATTAAATTCATTTTTAACAAAGACAGGGCAGTGGGAAGGTCTATAAAAGGAAAGGTCTGCCTGCTTACTCCCATCGGAATATATATATATATATATATATATATATATATATATATATATATATATATAATATATATTATTATATATATATATATATATTTATTATATATATATTATATATATATTATATATATATATATAAGGTTATTTTACCTTTCATATGGAAAAAGTTCATCCAGGATATATAAAACCTTGGAAACTTTGATAACAATATAATAATAATAATAATAATAATAATAATAATAATAATAATAATAATAATAATAATAATAATAATAATAATAATAATAATAATAATAATAATATAATCCTATTGAAGGGAGAGCCAATTTGGCATATTGGCATTAATAGTGTTGGGGGACCACACCAACGTTAATTGTGTTAAAGAAAATGTCAAAAACATCTTCACTAGTGTGTGTCACTGGTGTTATGTGTGTTCTTTTTTTATATTGGTATACTAACAATAAAAAATATAAAAATCAATCTATATTCATTTTCAAATTATATATATATATTATAATATATATTATATATATAAGTATATATTTATATATATGTTCATTGATGAGACAACATTGGTACCAAACAGTCCTTTAATAGTAATAATATGTTCATTATTATTATATTATTAATTATTTTATTATTATTATTGATTATTATTTTTTATCTATTATTCAATTATTAGTGAGTATGTTTTTATTATTTAATCATTCAATTACACGTGACGTATACAGAGAAAGTTCTTGGGGGGGGATTATGGAACAGATAGGCGGCGAAGTCGTAGCGCTGTTGGATTTAAAGCTGCCTTATCTCTCCTAATCATTTTACCACTTAACCTTTGCAATCACAACAACACAACATTATAATATATATATATATATATATATATATATATATATATATATATATATATATAGATATATATATTATATTATATATAATATATATATATATTATTATATATATATATATATTATATATATTATATATAATAATTGTGAAAGAGTGGTTTGTAATCACGTTTTTCTGATTGTCTTATATTAAATTGTTCCGTTTTCTGTAACAATAGATAGAAAGTTGTGATTTCAAAATAATGCTTCTTATGAAATAATTGCATTGAATTGCATGCAGTGATATTTTTTTTGTTTCGTGTCTGATGCATTCGTTATTCGTGCATTTGAGAAAGACGTACGTCCATTTTAACAGGGTTTGTATAGATGCATTTCACGATGTTCAATTTGAACTTTGAAATTTGAATCAGTTTTGCGTTGCGTGGTGGTCTTGAACTTGGCAAGTGAGGGTAGCCTTCTTCAATTAAATAGTATATAATTCTCTGCTATTGCGTTTTTGGTTATTGTATTGCAATGCTGTTGTTTTGTGATAGTGTAAAACGTGCTGTACATATATATAGGTGAATGCGTCGAGCGTAAGTTGCGAAGTTTAAAAAATTGTCTATAGGACGGATAATTTTTTTTAATTTTTCTTATAGAATTTTGCTTAACAAAGAAGTTTTTGTGCTATAAGTCTGGATATATATAAAATAGTTTCGCCACTCAAACCTTACAACCTGTATCGTTTCTTAGTCGATAAAATTCCGTTACATTCATTTTATGCCTACTAGGTAGCAGTACGTATGAAAGAAAGTATCATATCTGGCAGCATATTATATTCAAAAATATATATGCACCTATTGTGTAGGGCGATAAATAACACAAAGATTATAAACCTGTATTTTGCACATTTATCAGAACACATTTATTTTTTAAACCTCAGTACAGCTATACGGGATTACACATTACTGTTCACATTCACACACACCTACAAACCACACATCACACACATTTAATATAGGATATTATATTATATATAATCTATATATATTATATTAATATATATGGATTATATATATATTATATATAATATATATATATATATAGTATCTATATATAAAATAATATTATTAATAAAATGAAACAATATGTGTGATTAATGTACATGAATCATGAACGCGCAATTATGTACATATGTCACAAATTCACATACTAATTTTCGTAATTGTTGTACATACGTGTTAGACTTGAAAATTCGGGGG
>JABUQX010134202.1:5000-18469 GCA_015478945.1 Trachelipus rathkii | reverse complement strand
TTCATAATGAACATGCTGGTCAGGGAAAATTTGCAGATTTGGTCAGGAAAGTCAGGAAATCAGAATTTAAATTTTGAGTGAACCCTGTTAAAGGGTCTGCCAATCGATTCCTGGGCGTTGCAAGTGGATCAGACATGTAGTCTGATTCAGGAGGGTGGGGTCTGACGTGAACAGGGTAAGACGTGAACAGCTTTTGGGGTAAGAGGTGAAACAACATTTGGGGTAGGTGAAAAAGGTGAACACCCCCCCCCCATTTTGAGGGATGGTATATGAACTATGCTTCCCATTGGCCAATAGCTAAACCCCAACTGTTCGCGTTTTACCCCCAGTTTCAGTTTCTGTACTGATTTTCTTCCTTAAATAGGAAAAATTGAAAAACTTGTGTATGAACTTTTGAGGTCCGAAAAGTGATCATTCTACCTCTGCATGTGCTATTTCATCCTAAGGGGGAAAAATAGTTTTATTTACATTTTTCTAATGTTAAAGGATTGGACTATTAACTCATACACTTACTTGGCCAAAATCTCAATTACTTCATATTAATATCAAGCATTCATGTTTTAGCCAATTTTGGCCTGTCCATGACTTCCCCCAGATGACTATATACAGCAATGTAGCCTATATAATTTAAATAACTTAATTAAACTAAATAATAATTATATTTACTAAACTTATTATTAATTACGTAATAATTAGGATTATTTACTAATTTTATAAAAATAATTTAAAAAGCAATTTGTGCCTAAAAAAAAATAAAAAAAAAAAAAAAAAAAAATTCCTCAATCCTGTTCTAGAGTATTAAAGCTACTGGTTTGAGTATGAAAATATTGTTTTATATTTAGTTTTCGAAACTATAGAGTCGTCATTTTATCATGATTTTTGATCACATATATCAATTTTCTTTATTATTTTTTATGCATAATAATAACTGAGTAAATGACAAATCAGTTACTGAATTTTTTTATTTAAGGCATTTGAAAAAGTAGAAAGTTCCGGTTAGTTCCGGCCGGAACCGGAACTTCTAAAAAATTGAGGTTCCGGCCAGAACCTGGTTCCGGTACATCCCTAAATCGAACCCAACAAATATCGAAAATGAACTCTTAAAAAAATTAGTGAAGCCGAAAAGTAAAATTTTACCTAAATATATATATATATATATATATATATATATATATATATATATATATATATATATATATATATATATATATATATATATATATATATATATATATATATATATATATATATATATATTGTTTTTTAATACATACTATTTTTGACGTAGTGTATAGAGTGTGATGAACTTGGGCTTGGTTATTTGTAATATTTCTTCATTAGAATATAAAATTGATTACAAAAGGCTGTTAAATGCATTGTCATTACAAATATTATGCATTAAATCAACATAATTTAATATATAAAACTCACTAAAATGGAGACGAACAACATCTTAATGGTACAGCTTTCACCTTTGAACTAACTGGCTGGTTTGTTTATATTATGCCTTTATATTTTTATTGAAATGGAAATGGGTTTACGCAATATTGATATATTGACTATTCGATTTTGAAGACATAAATAAGCCTAACATAGATAAGTTGCTTTCCTTTATATATATAATATATATATATATATATATATATATTGAATATAAATTATATATATATAATATATATATATATATACTATATATATAATATAATACTAAAGTTTAATATAGTATTATATATCTATACTATATATATATAATACGATATATATACTATATATTAGGTATCAATATAATATAATATAAGAACTATATATAAATATATATAATTATATATATATATATATATAATAGATATATATATATATAATAGTATAATATATTAGGGATGTACCGATACCAGCGATACTCTATTTTTTTTAGGTGCCGATACCGATACGATACTATAATTAATATAATAAATACACAGTAATAAGATAGAACATTTGTGCACTGCTACTTGGCAACTCAAGATTGCATTCCTGTACAAACAGTACTTAAGTCATTTATATTTCATATTTGGTTGTGCCAAAGTATATTTATTTATAATTAAAATAGGTACCTTTAAGAATAATAATTGCAAATTATAATATTATAACTTTTTTTTATGTTTGTGTTTATTAAAAAAATATTTCCCATTTCCATTTTCAAGTAAATATTAACAAAGTTTAGCTACTATCTTTATGTTTTAACATGAATACAATTTACAAGAAGATTCTTTAACTAGCTAAAATATAAAGAATAAAAATAATGAAAGCAGAGACCTCAATTAATCAGCGAAGCTTTAAAATAAAAAAAAGCTTAAGCTTAAACATGACATAATAAATTACTCCTTTAAGACAGATATCATTCAATACTCAAATCCAAAAATTCACAAATTTGGGATGCAAAAACATTAAGCTTTCACTAGTATCTTGCGAGAGACTGTTCCTTTTTGGGCTGTTTACATTCCTACCTAACCTACACTAAAATACGTTCTCTCTCGGGACTGATGAAGGATGGCGGTGCTGATAATTATTTGCCTGCAAGCACTGAATAATAATGGAAACTGTGGCCCATTTTCATGCCACCGCATGAAATGATTCTCTTCTGTTTAGGCTAGCCATCTCATCTTTTCGTAGAGCCCTCATCTCCTCTTTCACAGGTTGCAAATTTGAATTATCTGTGCTCCTTGATGACCTGTCTCTCCAGTTTTTACGATGAGGTTCCTGGGTTGATTCCTTTGAAGGTGAATGAACTTGTCAATGCAATTTCGGCCGATGAACGTTTCAAAGTTCTAACCATATCCCAGAATCCTCATCCTGCAGTAGGTTATTGGCTGAAAAGCACCATCGTCAACTTATCAGTGCCTGTTGCCAGGCGGTTGCAGATTAAGGCGGTTCACTTTCTCTTGATCGTGCTCTCTCTCTCTTTTTTTTTTTTTTTGTCAAGTGAAGCAAAGCTCTCGGTTAGGCTATTTTAATGCCATTCTAGAAGTTGTTCAACCGTTCTGACGATGGTGCCATTCTTTGTGACGCTGTTCTTCAGCTAGATTAAGGGAAATTCCTTATTAGAACCTTTATTATTTATTTCTGACGTGTCAACCGACCGCTCACGGGCAGAACCTGCCTATTCAAGGAGTGGGTGCGACTCTTGAAGCCTCAAAAATCCATTTCTAACGCAATTACGGCAGATGAAGCACAGACGCAGCTTTAAAGTGAGGAAAATTAAATTGAGTAGGAAACACAGATGATGGAAGAGAACTTCCACAGAACAGAGGGCAGCGAAGAAAGGAAGCACCCAGCGAACCAGTTCTGGAGTACTAAACATCAACACAAAAAACCTCATTGTGCGACACAGCCACCCCTTGTGCTACGCGAGGGAAGTTGTAAGGCTCGGTGGTCACGCGACGTGCGAAGTCCCTCGAGCACTTGCTCTCTACAGAGTACCTAGTAGAAACGGGATAAAACACCCAAACATCGCGCCGCAATATTTAAAGCGCGTCAAGTTGACTAGAAAGTACAGGACAGTTATAAGCTCCTTTTGGCCTTTGACTCGACCCTATCCAAAAGCCGGCTGAAAACCAGAGCCCCCGCCCCCC
This sequence comes from Trachelipus rathkii, assembly GCA_015478945.1. Lineage (NCBI taxonomy): Eukaryota > Metazoa > Arthropoda > Malacostraca > Isopoda > Trachelipodidae > Trachelipus > Trachelipus rathkii. The sequence continues at coordinate 14,858 of JABUQX010134202.1, read as the reverse complement.
CCAGATATGAGAAGCATTACTTCCATACAGGCCGGAGAGACCCTTGTATAGGGTTGTGAAACTGAGAAGAGGAAAAAAAAGTCTCGCACTGTAAACAGAACTCCCAGTTTCTTGGATGGCCGCCCTAGCAACCACAGTGATTTGAAGTTTTAAGAAAAAATGATACTAATATTAGGCCAAGGATGTTTTAATTGTCAACAGGAGAGACGACGAGAACCGTCGAAAGAGATAGAAAGTTAAGTGTCTTAGAGAGAGAGATTTGTTTAGAAGTTGGATTTTAAAGATTAAATTTCACAAGCTTTGAGACTACCCAACCCTGAAATTTCTATCCAGATCAGCGAGAATAGAATCGGAAAGATTTAAGACGAGAGGCAATTCTAGAAGTAAAAGAGGGGCAGAATTGATATGAGTTGAAGAATGAAGGGTCAAGTCTTCGACATATGAGTGGATAGAGTTAGATTGCAGGTGAGAAGATCATTGATGAAAAGCAGGAATAAAGTAGGAATAAAACAGAACCCTGAGGAACACCACGATTGACAGAAAAAAGAAGAAGTCGCCCTATCAACAACAGCCAACATTCGAGCGATTTGAAAGAAAGCTAGACATTAAGTAAGCCAAAGAGAAGAAGGAAACCCAAAAGGAGGGGAGAGAGAAGGAGCAGTGACGCGTGCCATACCCGGTCAAATGCCTTTGGAGTATGTCAAAGCAGCCACCACACAAGTCTTTCCCGTAGTTGCCTAAGCGGAAAACCATAAATCCTCTCTTAAATAGGAAAGTATATCTCCAGTAGATCTCGAAGCACCGAAGGCCGGTACTGGGTAATCAGAAAGAAGGGCAAAGAGATTCTCAGATGATCTAAGAAGTGATAGAGTGAGAAAGGTTACACCTTAGAAAGGAATCCCAAGTGAGAGAGCAGTTAAGGCGATACGTTAAAGAAGGCATCAGAGCAGCCATCATTTTTTCGGAATAGTTGGACATATTGCGGCGCTTCCAACCACTGAGGGAAAGTGCTTGTATTTAGGCATAAGGAATATAGTTGAACGAGGGTGGGTTTCAGCAACGGAAGCACCACTTCCTCAAACTCGGAAGGAATTGCCGCTCCGGGCCCCACCCGCCTTCCTAACGTTCATAATTTCAGGAAGCATCTATGCACCGATCCAAATGTAATCACAGGTAAAGCCATAGGACACCTGAGAGGAGAAGGAGGTAGGCCAGAGGAATACCCAGAATCGTCCAGGTTTGAATTAGAGGAAAATAGGCCAAAGTGGCCAAGAGATGATTGGCCTTTTCAGTTGGAGTATTAACAACAGAACCGTCAGAGGAATAAGAGGAGGAAGGATGATTTACAGAATGTGTATAGAGATGTTTTTGGCAAAGAGGCCAGAGGAGAGTTAGTCAGATTAGGAGAACCAAGGAGGTCAGCGCAGTTTCGTTTAATGAAAAGTCCGCCGGTGTTGCTCGATCGAAGGAGTATCCCTGCAACGGATTTCTAGCTAAATGAGAAATTGGCAAGAGTGATAGCGAGAAAGCGAGAATTTTTCCACACCGTGATATAGCATTGGTCTCTTAGCTGAACTGCCATGGAAACAAGCACGATCGAACCAGGATTTTGAGGAGAAAAAGATTTAGTTCAAGAAGGAAATGAAACCTGCTTCATCCCATCAACGATTACAGGTCCCACTTTATCGGCAGAATCTGAAGCGTCTTAAGAGTCAAAGCAGTCACTCAATTATAGTTAGCGTAGAGCAAGCAAAGCAATGCCCCCCAATCGGCCCGATCAAAGTGCCAGAAACTGCATAGCGGGATGGAGATGTTTGGAGAGGGAAAGTATTAAAAAATTAAGTGATTATAAGGTTTGTCCGGTCAGATTTACCTGATAGGAGCGAAGGTGGTTGATTATTAATAGAGAAGGACTAGTGTGAAAATAGGTCAAGTGTGTTCAAGATATCGGTTGGGATGATCCGGGAATGTGCTGTAGTTAATTTAAATCAGTTGCTCCAGTAGTTTGAGATACTGAATGATTCGGCTCCTCCCAACTAAATCAGTACAAGAGGAAGCCCAACAATTGAGTTTGTGTACATTGAATCCCCTGAAATAGATGACCTTCAGTATTGGATGAGAAGATATAACAATCTCGTGAGAAGTAGTAAGGTAATCAAAAAAGGCATTAAAATCTGTTCTGTTAGGAGACCAGTAGCAGAAGCATAAGAATATTGTAGTAGAAAGGAAGAAAGATTTTAAGCACAGACAGCGAAAAGGTTAGGAGATTCGAGCATTTCTCGAGGACGTGTTAATAGGAAGGTTTATATTTACATAGGCACATAATCCACCCTTCAAACGAAAATTATAAAATAAAGTTATAGGTGGGATATATTAAACGAGTTGAAGGATGAATCTTAGCCATCTGGGTCTCAGACAAGAGCATAAAATGTAGGTTTAGAGTAGAGAGTAGTATTCCATGGATGCAGAGTTATAGTGCAAGACATTGATGTTGGTAAAGTTAAAAAAAAAGCCACGCCTGTGCAAATCTTCCATCCTACACGCACACCAATCCAAAAAAAAAAAAAAAAAAAAAAAACCCAGACAGAAACAAATAGATAAAAAAACAAAGGAGAAAAGAGGAAAAATTTATTCATACGCTAAAACCTAAATTTTTAAAACCATAAAACCCTATTTACAGCAAATATCTAAAATATGAATAATCCAGAGTTTTAAAACACTCACACACTCACGAATTGCGTAAAAAAAAAAAAAAAATACTATTAATCAACTAAAAAAGTAGATAAATCTGTATAAATTAATAATAATGGCTGTCCAAATAGGTAAATTTACGCTAAAGACCAAGTTGGAGAAACGCTAAAAATCTAAGTTTAAAAAGGAAATCGAGGAAAAAAAAAACATTAAATTGGTACTAGCTTCTATATCAAACTAGATGTTATTATTGTATATAAAAGTTTCTTCATAATTTTTCACCAAAAAGTAAGAAAGTATCGGCTAAAGTATCGGACCTTTAAACCGATTACTGATACCATCAAAAGTGGCCGATACTACCGATTACCGATACCGATACTATCGGTACATCCTTAATAATATATATATATTATATATAATATATAAGTAATATATAAATATATACTATAAATATATATATATATATATATATATATAATAATATATATATATATATATATATATAATATTTCCATTCCGCGGTTTACGGGGAAAGCACAGGAGGCCGGGCCTCATTCTAAAAAAAAAAAAAAGCAACATAATTTAATAAAATAATTCAAATTACTATTTATTACTATTAAAATAATATTTAAAATGTTATACAAGAAAGCTAATTTTACATTAAGATCATTTATTCTCCTGCGAAACATTATTTTTCATAAGGATCATTGACTGGAGGAATTTCGATTTGTGCCTCCAAGAAAGCATAAATATAATGCTTTCAAAACACTGGTTGTCATAGCAACGTAAAAGAAACCCTTATAATCTTATTTTGTCTTATTTTGAGGATTTTTCCACAAAGGCCTCCTCTCAAACACGTCATAAAATATCTCCTCCCAAATTTGGCAACACTACTACTCATTAAATAGATATAGTGGTATATATATATATATTATATATACTATATATATATATATTAGCACCATATATATATATATATATATATATATATATTATATATATATAATATAATATATATATATAATATATATATATATGTATATATATATATATATATATATATATATATATATATATATATATATCATTTTAATTATTTTGAAGTGCCTCCCCCATGTTTTCGGTTCACGATCTGCTACTTGAATATATATATATATATATATATATATATATATATTATATTATTATATATATATATTATATATATATATAATATATATAGTAGTATATAATATATATATATATATATATATAATATATTATATATAATATATATATTTAACTATTAATATAATGCTGGACGAAACTAATATTAAACAAAATCTCCCCCTCATCACCCTCCCAGATTTTCAACACAGATTCAAAAGCAACCACTCTACAACCTACCACCCTCACCCAACCACATTAATCAATGGCTTCAACCAATCCCCATCCCACAGATCCATTCTCACAGTAATTGACATTAACAAAGCCTTTGACATTGTTCCTCACACACATTCTATTCAAAAAATCCTCAATCCCCCCTAGAAATAATGACAAAAAATGGCTCTTCTAACTTTCTCACCAAACGTTTTGCCAAAGTCCCCACAAAAACAATCTTTCCCACTCCATTAAATTACAAAACGGCGTCCCACAGGGTCAGTTCCTTCTCTAGACTCCTATTCAATTTTTTCACAGCAGACCTACCCATCCCTTAACCACAAACGTTATTAGTTACGCAGATGGAGCATCAGTCTCATTTCCAGCATCCAGACGTAAATTATAGCCCACACAAACATACCTAAGGAATACTTATAACAATTAACAAACCTTGGCTATTCTCCAATAGAATGACCGCCTCCTCCCTCAAATCCTCTATGATCCTCCTAACCACCGACCGCCACCAATCTTCACCCCACCCAACAGTTTTCCTGAACTACAACCCCGCTCCCACGAAACAAAACGCCAAAAACAATATTAGGACCTTCACTATAACACATAACATGGCGTTCTCCCCCACATTGATCAAATCACCTCTTCAACCCAACGGAAACTAAAATTACCTCTCAGACCCTTTCCCCAATAAACTTTTAGCCACAGAACACACCCTTACCACCACCTATAAACAACTCAAGAACAATTTAACCTTACCACACCTATACACAACTCAGAACACAAATTTAAATTACTTCACTAAGGGCCGTTGGTACGCAGCATTGTCAGTTCCTGATACAAAAAAACTACAAATCACACAAAACACAGCCCTCAGAATCATCACTGGATGCACAAAAACCACTCCCATCCAACATTTACATGTCGACACCTACATCCTCCCTATCTCCACCCACTTGGAGATGGTGGGGACTTAATTCTACCAGAGGACCCTAAATCCAACCCATCCATGTCACCAAATCCTCTCCAACCCCTCCTGACACAGACTAAAATTCCCTCCCCCTCCTTATCAGCAAAATTCTATAACATTTACAACATTATTCCCCCTCCCCCTCCCAATAGATCATGGGTTACACATATCCATACCCAACTAACCAATACTTACCTACAAAACCGCCCCAATAAAACAAATTACTAAACAATCCCCTCCCCCGAAAAATTTCCCCTAGAGAGAAGAAATCACTGTCCAGAAGGAGGCCCAAATTGACCTACACCTGGAGCAGATCAGGATCACCACCCAAACTGCGTGCAATATAAATATAGAGTTCAAAACTAGATAATGTCACCTCCCCCACCCTGCACCAGATGTCATATTTCCCAGGATACAATGTGAAGCACCTCCTTCTGGGGTGCTCCGCTCTAGACGCCTCCCGTGCTGTCTTTCTCTATATCTTCCTTCTCGGACCTGTGGAACCGCCCAAGAGCTGTGGCCGGCTTCCTGGAAGCAGTATGGGCCCTCCAATTGAGGTGGGCCAGTGGCAGACTTAAGTATATATATATATATATATATATATATATATATATTATATAATATATATATATATATATAGATATAATCTATTATATGATATATAGATATATATATATTGATTAACATTAAACAAAATATATATATATATATATATATATATATATATATAATAAATTCTGACTCATACCCCCACCTTTACACTTGTATTATTAATGCCAACTACTGAGGAAATCTTGATTCTTTTCTTATGTTATCATTAATGTATCCATTTCCATCTCAGTTTACACTACAATTAACAACAAATATGCATATAGATGAAGTAATGAGCCCATTGTAATATTTAGGATGTATTGAATTTTTTTTTACAATTTAAACCACTTAAGTGAAACTGAAAATTTTATTTGGAGTTATTTATAATAGAGTACTTTTATTTCTATAAATTTTAGGGTTTTATATATTTGCCTGCCAGAGATATTAAACTTCAAAAGTTGCCAATTTTTGAAAATTAACTTTTTGACCCACCCAGAAAAAAAATGAAAAGTTCAAACTTGAAATATTTATTAACTTAAAGCATTGTTAAGTATGTATATCTTAAATAAATTTAGCAAATTACAATAATTGCCTTTCTCCATTAATATAACCCCAAATTGACAATTTCAATGATATTAATTGAAAAGCTTGACTTCAAAATTAACATTGAAAATTATTTTGGAAAGAAAATTTAATTACAAAAATTGTACCCTAAAATGTGTTTAATATCACACAATATAAGAAAATTGGTCCTAGGAATTACCAGTGCTAAGGTAATAAAGTAACTACAATCCATTATATATACCAAAAAATGTCATACCTCTAGGTTCATAAAGGTCTCCCTATTGAAACCAATTTGAATTTCAAAAAAAAAAAAAATGTTTTCTGAACTGTCAATAGATAGCAGCAACAGTGTGCAAAATAAAAATCATTTTGAAAATGGTCTGGCAACCAATCTTGTACCACTTCATATGGATTGACCCAAAGGAAATAATAAGCAAGCTCTGCAATAGATATACTTTTTGTTGTGATCAAATGTGCCAAAGTTTGGACCCCTTTACGTAAAAAAAGAGCATTGATATAGTTTGGGAAGCACAGCTCAGCTACAAAAATGATTTGTGGTTATAAGTTTCCATGAAGGAGATATGACAGCTTTATAAATATTTATTCTTTCTACTATTGAGAAGAACAAGTTTTCAATACAAAACTATGCAAAAACAATAGGAAATTTTTTTTTTTTTAGGATTTGAAAGTTTCTGAAGTTATTGTTTACAATGGTTTTCCCAATGGTATAACTTAGTTCACTTGTAGCTTTAAAAACAAGGTTTAATAGTTATTTATTATTGATTTGGAAACAAGGTTTAATAGTTATTTATTATTGATTTGGAATCCTTTCCTCATGTAGCTATTTGTCGCTAAAAACAAAGACAAATAACTAATAAATTAAAACATGATGATGGTTATGGTTGGGTATTGTATACATTTTTAAAGTAGTATCTTGTTGCCTTAGCGTTTCATGTACTAGGGATTGATATTTGATGTAAAATAGTCTTTAAAATAGAAAATGTCTGAAATATAGTTATCTGCAATTCTAAAGTAATGTGATATAAGTGTTGATATATTTTGATGTGTTCTCCAATAAACTAAATTTTGAAAAACTAATTTGAATAAACTATTTTTCCAGGTATGATTTGAATGCAAAGTTGTCAATGATGTAATTTTTTAAATAGGATGAAAATGAACGGAGACCGACCTATAAATTTCTAAGAAAGCTCGGTTATTTGGAGCCATGGTTTTGTTGTAATTCTTGGAAATGTTTAAGAATTATTCATTTAATCATAATGTAAGTTTAGAAAAATATGATATATATATATATATATATATATATATATATATATATATATATATATATATATATATATATATATATATATATATATATATATATATATATATATATATATATATATATATATATATATATATATATATATTATATATATATATATTGTAGGCACATTTACATAGGGTAGGTCGGGTAGCTAGCTCCTACACAATATTTTTGAGTACTTTTAATAAAATAAATTAAATTGGAAAGTTAACTAAATTATAACAATTTTATATGAAAACTAAAAAGAAACTGATTTATAAAATAAATTTAAAGAAATACCAGTATATACATTTAAGTGATATCTACAATAATTAATTTTATTTGAAAATTTTCTTTCCTACTGTTCTTAAAAGTAAAGTTCTAATCTATGGGTGTATATAAATTTTCATTTTTGATATATATATTGGGCCAGGCATCTTACCTCTCTCTCTCTCTCTCTCTCTCTCTCTCTCTCTCTCTCTCTCTCTCTCTCTCTCTCTCTCTCTCTTTCTCTCTTTCTCTCTCTCTCTCTTTCTCTCTTTCTCTCTTTCTCTCTCTCTCTCTTATATATATATATATATATATATATATATATATATATATATATATATATATATATATATATATAAGGAGAATTTTTTAAATTCATTTTGACGAGTGAATTTTATGTATTTTGTTTATATATATATATATATATATATATATATATATATATATATATTTATATATATATATATATACTCATTAAGACATACATATAAATAAATTTATATTTAATATATATATATATATATATATATATATATATATATATATATATATATATATATATATATATATATATATATATATATATATATATATATATATAACATATAATAGGATAACATTATATATATTTATATATATATATATATATATATATATATATATATATATATATATATATATATATAACAAGAGAAAGGTGTTAAAGACGTTTTGGCAAAGGTGACGTGTTTTTGTTTACTAATATATATATATATATATATATATATATATATATATATATATATATATATATATATATATATATATATATATATATATATATATATATATATATATATATATATATATATATATATATATATATATATATATATATATATATATATATATATATATATATATATATATATATATATATATATATATATATATATATATATATATATATATATATATATATATATATATATATATATATATATATATATATATATATATATATATATATATATATATATATATATATATATATATATATATATATATATATATATATATATATATATATATATATTTATCTCTGTTCATCGTTTCAGCGTTAAGAAAATGGTTAAAACATTTTCAATCTCGCCACGTATCATTGAACTTATTTAATAAGCTTCTTGTATTAGTCTTTTAATTACTATAATTTGTGAAGCACCTTTGGTCGAGGTTTTATCGGGTTGTTCAAATCTCAGTTTTTGGGTTCATCTATCAACCAAACCCTGTAGTAACTGTTGTTTATAAAAAAATTAGTGTGATTTGGGTTATCACAATAACCGAGTCAATGATAAATCAATTACTGAATTTTTTTAAGAAAGACATTTGAAAAAGAAAGTTCTGGTAAATACTTTCCGGATTCAACTTATGTGTTACACTCAGAAGTGGAATTTTTTAAAAATTGAGGTTCTGGCCGGCCATTCCGGCTGGAACATGGTTCTGATTCATCCCTAGTTGATACATAGAAATTCCATTCATGATCAAGGCTAAACTCTATCTTATGGTGTCAAAGATTGTTTTTTTTTTAATTATGCAATGGCTTGAAGCTCCATCCGAGAAGCAAATTATTCTCTTAACATTGAGGACTATTTCCTTGATATGAATCAGCAAACATGTTTTTAACATGTGCACTGCTAGTGTATTATGGTCTAATTTATTATTAATCACACAAAATCATCAGTTAAGAATTTTGTCGAATTGTTTGTAATGACATACAAATTGTTTGGACAAAGGTTATCATTCCAGCTCTATCTGTTTAAGTCCAGTTTAAAGATTATATTGTTATTATTGATTTGGAAAGCATAAAATTAATCTGCATTTTGTTATTTTTTTTTATACTTTCCTCATGTAGCTATTTGTCTCTAAAAACAAAGACAAATAACTAATAAATTCAAACATGATGATGGTTATGGTTGGGTATTGTATACATTTTTAAAGTAGTATCTTGTTGCCTTAGCGTTTCATGTACTAGGGATTGATATTTGATGTAAAATAGTCTTTAAAATAGAAAATGTCTGAAATATAGTTATCTGCAATTCTAAAGTAATGTGATATA
>JABUQX010134202.1:0-2500 GCA_015478945.1 Trachelipus rathkii | reverse complement strand
CCAGCAAGGACACACCACTTTTGTTTTAACTATGTTTTGGTAAATATCTAGTATTTGATCTAGATATTTTCTGAAAAAATTTTCTAAGTTCAGAAAAGTTGTTTTTTTAAGAAAATTGTTTAGTGGCAAGCTTCTGGCATAATTCCAGAAGCTTGCCACTAAATTCCCTGTAAACTTAACTTCTTTTCTGAACTTATAGAAGTGAACTTAGAAAAATTTCTGAAAAAATTTAGATCAAATACTAGATATTTTACCCTCTATTTTGATCTTCCAGTTTTACAATTTTACAATAATAGTTAATCAATGAAAATGAAAGTATTTATTAATGGAAATGAGGAGACATGTTTGTGGTCCATAACGATTTTTAGGTCAAGTGGCTGTTTTTCATACATGTATAAAATATTTTAGACCAGGGACTTAAATGTAAAATATTTCCAAGTTTGCAGATTATAACAAATTGGCTACCTCAGATAAGGATGGAGTTGTAATCGTTGATGAGATGAGCAGGTTCATTCTTTCTTCAACATAATCTTTCTCTCCTCATAATCCATGGTTCGATCGTGCTTGTTCTCTGGCCATTCTGTCTACAGACAGTGCATATCGGGTGTGGATAAATTTTGTTCTCCTATCCTCCACTAATTTTCATTCAGCTAGAAATCATTGCGGGAAACTCTTCGACAAGCAAATCGGGCTTTCATCGAACGAAAGTGCGCTTGCCTCCTGTGGTTCTCCCTAATTACAAATCTTTCTGGCCTCTTGCCAAAAACATCTCTAGCAACTTCTGTAAATCTGACTCGACCCTATCCAAAAGCCGGGTGAAACCAGAGCCCCCCCCCCAGATATGAGAACTCCCAGTTTCTTTGAGGCCGCCCTAGCAACCGTTGTGACATGAGGTTTCCAAGACATTTTGTTTATGTTAAGGCAACTGGAGAGACGAGAGAACCGTCGAAGGAAATATGAAAGTTAGAATGCGTTTTAGAAGGAGATTTGCAGAAGTTGGGTTTAAGAATTGAATTTCTAAGGTTAGAGACGGCCCCATCGGAAATTCTATCAAATCAACGAATAGAATAGGAAAGATTAAGACGAGAGGCAATTCTAGAAGTAAAAAGAGGAAGCAGAACTGAAATGAGTTGAAGAATAAAGGGTCGAGTCATCGGTATGAGTGGATAGAGTTAGATGTGCAGGTAAGAAGATCATTAATTAAAAGTAGATAAGTAAGGAGATAAAGACAGAACCCTGAGGAACACCACTATTGACAGAAGAAGTTTCCCCACAACAACATGGATATTTAGAGATTTGAAAGCTAGACATAATTAATGAAGGAAAGGAAACCCAAGGAGGGCTTGGAGAGCAGTGACGCGTGCCATGCTCGGTCAAATTGCCTTGGATATGTCAAACGCCACCACCCAAGTCTCCACGTTCCTAAGAGCTGAAACCATAAATCGGTTAGATAGGAAAGTATATCGCCAGAAGAACCTCGAACTGAAAGCCGTACTGGCTATGAAAGAATGAGTTTCAGATAATCTAACAAGTGAAGGGTTGAAAGGGTTTCAAAGTATTAGATAAAATACAAATTGAGAGATATATCGTGATAGTTCGAACGATCAGAGCGGCTTCCTTATTTCGGAATAGGTTGGACATGTGCAGGCTTCCAACACTGAGGAAAGTGCTAGTATTGAGACATAGGGGTATAGTTGAAACGAGGGGAGGGGATAGCACGGAAGCACACTCCCTCAAAACTTGGGGAGGAATGCCATCTGGAACACCGTCTTCCTATCCTTCATGAATTTCCACTAGGGGCCTATGCGCAGTGGAAATGTAATCACGAGCCAGAACATGGACACCAGGGGAGAAGGGGTGGAAGAGAAATACCAGAATCGTCTAGGGTTGAATGAAAAAAGGAAGCCGAAGAGATTGGACTTTTCGGTTGGAAATTTAACAACAGAATTATCGGAAATGGAATTTACAGTTGCTAGAGATGTTTTGGCAAGAGGCCAGAAAGATTTGTCGTGGAGAACCAAGGAAGTTAGCGCACTTTGCTCGTCGAGAAGAGTATCCCCTGCAACGATTTCTGGCTGAATGAAAATTGGCGAGTGATTGGAGAACGAGAGATTTTTTCCACCCCCGATATGCACTGTCTCTAGCCTGAATGGCCAGAGGATAAGCACGATCGTATGAGGAGAGAAAGATTTTGTTGAAGAAGGAATGAACTTGCTGGTCCCATCAACGATTACCAACTCCCTCCTTATCTTTTAAATCTTTATACATACATCATTATTCCTAACTGAGTAGCCAATTTGCTATCATCTGCAAACTTGTAAACCTTACATTTAAAGTCCCTGGTCTAAATATTTTTATATATGAGGAACAGCCACTTGACCTAAGAAATCTTACCGCAAACATGTCTCCTCATTTCCATTAATAAATACTTTTATATTCATTAATTATTATTTTATTATTATTATTATTATTAGTATTGTGTGTATTATTATTATTATTA
>JABUQX010134199.1:7500-38410 GCA_015478945.1 Trachelipus rathkii | reverse complement strand
AAATAATCTTTAAGTTTCAGAGGCAAAAGCAAATCAGAATGGATGAAATAAGGGCTGTATGAGGGATGGGGTATGGTTTTCCACCGAAATTTCAGGAAAGTGGTCCTAGTCCTCCGAGAAGAATCAAGCGGAGTATTGTAATGCTAGATCAAATCACTCTGCAATTTTCCAAGTCTATCCTTCACAACCGCGGACTTCAATTTTCTTAATACTCTATGCTAATAAGCTGAGGCAATAATCCGTTGTCCTTCAAGAGGTCAATAAAGTTCACTCCACTAGCATTCCAAAACACTTGGAAGTTACTGCTCCGATTGGATGGTGTTCTCTGGATTGAACTGATGAAACCAGGTTTTATCCCCCTTAACAATACGCTTTATGAAATCTTCCTCGTCTGTGTCAATTCTGGTAAAAATTCTCTTGGAAAGATTAAGGGTATGTGGAAGCTAATTTTTGCTCAACTTTTTGGCACCCATCTATCTGAGTTGTTCACTTAAAATCGTATGTTTTGAACCAGGTAAAATTCCAATATTTGTGGCTATAAAATCAGCACTATCTCTACGATCATTTTGCACCAGTTTCTGGACTGCAACTACAGTTTCTTCTTTGCTCACTGTAGATGTTCAACCGTCTTGATTTCTAGACATTATTCAGATCTTCCCTACCTTCATTAAACATTTCATCCAACTCAAAACAAGAATTCTGTGTGGTGCAGAGTTTGTGACATTTAAGTTAACAATAATAACAGATAGATAATTAATTAAAGAAAATGTTTCTTAATTGATAATAAATATTGTTTTAATTAATAGAGCTATGCTAAAATTACATCTCCGCCGCTTATATTATACTCTCTTTTCTTTAAATTATTTCTTATCTATATACACATTACGTTCTTAAAACTCTAATATATTATGTACGATTTTTTCCTTGAATTATTACTAAACAATTTGTGAAATTTATTTGGTAAAGCATCTTAAATTGAGGAGTTTTTAAATAACCGGTATTGTTAGCATTTTCTTAAAACTAATAAATGTGTTATAGAAAGGAATAATAAAAAGGTTACAAAATAATAAGAAGAGAATAAGATAAAACTACAAATATTGAGAGAGGAACAAAAAAGAACAAGATGAAATAGGAAATATATGTAATTAGAAGTTTTAAATAAGAGTATATATATACAAATATTTTCATTATTATAATATCAAACCGTGTATTAATAAAATTTTTAACTTTCTAAAAAAAATTTCACTCGTGGTAATGCCTCTTTTAATTTGATTTTATGATTTTAATCAAGAAATTATATTTAGGAACTCTTTAAAAGTACGATTTTTTCACCTATAATATCTCCAAACCTGATAATTATTGGGGCTACAATCTTAAAATAGAGTTTTCTTACTGGTATTATTTCAGCTATTTGATAAAATATTTGTGTTTCATTGAAATGCTATTTACAAAAAGCAAAAAAAAAGTAAATTTAATTAATAAGTTTTACGACGTCTGGAATTGTGGTTTCTTGTGGTCATCTCGTCTTTTGTCTATAGTGACGAAAATATTTCAATACGTTGTTACATAATAATTTTTAGCTAAAAAAATTTAACTTCTTCAAATTTCCCTCTCTCTTTTTCTTAATTTTTCACATAAAAATTTCCTAGAACTCTTAACAAGTATAATGATATTTGTTTTCGTATTTTATCCCTTATAATTTCGAGATTTGAAATTATTTGGTAAATCATAATTTGGGTTTTTGACGGCATTTTCCAGCATTTAGAGATAAAATAAATGTGTTTGTCCCATTGAAATATGCTATCTTATCAAAAAATGCACGCAAAAAACGTAGAATTTATTTAATTGTTTTCAGGTGGTGCTTTAGAATTGAACTGCTACAGTTTTTAATATAATTTAAGATAAATTATCAATATTTTGTTTTTATTATAATACAAGGACTTTCATTAGTTGTAGAAAACCTGTTGTTAAATAAAAATAAAAATTTTTCGTAACTTCTAAATTACGAAGTAAATACCCTCATTTTTATGCTTTAATTTATATTATTATCTAATTATATAACATAATTAAAGAAACAGAATATTTCTAGTTCAATCATCTCTTAAAAGTACGAATATTTACTATACTATTATGATGCTTAACATGTGAAACACTTAATTCAACTCTTTTTTGGAAATTAATTGGTATGAAAATCTAAAATCCGGACTTTAAATATGTTAAAAATAGGTATTTTTCATTCAATTCCAAAATCCAGTGAATAATTTTTATCATAATATTAATTTTATTAGAATATTTAACTTTATCTTGAGACGCTAAATACAATCTAAAAGAATATAGCACCGTTTCAGCTTATTTAAAGATAAGCAGATAAAATAAAATTAAGAACTTTATTTTATAATATAATTAATAATCTATGTATTAATGAATAAATAATCACAGTTAACGTAGATCTTAAAAGGAAGAATTTTATCATTAATAAATTATCAGATATTTGTTTATTAAGTGACTTTTACTTTTTCAAGAGTGGCGAGGTAAATAGATATTCATTATCCCATTTAGTATGTGAAAAACTTTGTTTTATAAAAATTTAACTATCTAAAAATTAACGCTTTTCACTTAGATAGTTTTCAATTAACACCAAATTGGTATAAATTTTTGTGAAAGTCTAGCTTAAAATTGTATTATAAAATAATTTTAAAAATTAAATTAAAATGGGTTCACGGGAAGTGGTTATATAAATAAATATTATATAAGATAGAGTTTTGTAAAAAACAGGTATTATTATCAGCATTTTTTTGAAGCGAAAAACTCTGTGGTTAACTGGAAAGCAATTTCAAAAAAAGACTGAAACTTGAGTTCTCTTGATAGTTACTTCACATGTCTTAGTTCACTTTTTTTTCACCTCTCACATGAAATTTCACAATATTTTGACTATCGGCTTTCTTTTATCTTCTCAGACACTTTTGTTTAGGGTGTTAGTTATAATTAATAAAAAAAATTAATAAGAATCTCAAAAAAAAAGAGACTAATATAAAACTACAATAATGTAATCCTGCTAAATGGTAACGATTTTTCTTATTATTCTATTAATTTTCATATCCTTCTTTTGAACTGTTATAAGTCAGAATTTTTTTTCCTACAATTTCATAGATTTGAAATTATTTGTTAATTGCTGTTAAAATTGACAGTGTTTTTTTTTGACCGTATTTTCAGCATTTGAAAAATAATGTGTTTCATTTGAATAAATGCAATTTCAAAAGCTGAAAATTAATTTAACATTAATAGTTTTAGTGTCTTAAATTATAACTATATATATTAATTGAATCTTCATTTTGTTTATTTAATATCTTCCTAACTATGAATATCTCGCTCTTTGGGACAAACGTGAATTCAAACCATCACAAAACATCATGATTCTAAATATTATTTTTTTATTGCTTATAATAAAATTTTCACATTACAAAATTTACCTCAATTAGAACTCTTAAAAGTAAGATTTTTCCGTTTCTGTATATAATAATGTACTTACTATTGATCAACTTCATACCTATATTTTTCATAAACTCCAAAAGCAATAAAACATTCTCGTCTAAAAAACAAATAATCATCAATTTTCTTGCTCTCACGGATGATAACAAGAACTTTTTCGGGCATCTATGAAGCAATGTTAATAAAAATAAAATTGTTTATTGAAATGCCAATTGTCAAAAGTCAGCAAATACACACGCGAAATTTTATTAATAGTTTTAGGTTCTTTTAATTGACGTTTTTTTAAATTGTCAAAATATTACAATGTTCTGTTTTTTATAAACCACAAATTACATCATACTTTATATATAATTATCGACACTTAAGTAGTGTTAAAACCGTTTTAAATAAAAAAATTTTAACTACTATATTGAAAGGCCTGAGCCCTCTTTAACAACCATACTGTAGCCTTCTTTAAAACTACGATTTTTCCTCATGAAATTTTCAGAACATTTGAAATTAATTGGTTAAATTTTATTAAATTGAGTTATTAACGGTATTTTAAGCATTTCTAATGGGTACCAAAAAAAAGATTTTTTACTCATAATAACTTTTACTTCAAAATTAAAAAGTATATAACTGAAAAAAGTAGATTAACTGGTAAGTTGGTCGGTTCCTCATAGTACTTATAATGATGTCATTAAATTGGATGTTTTTTTATGAAATTTCAATAATTTGGTAGTTTTTATATTATCCTTCAAGAAATATTTCATATATGTGTGTTGAAATACGCTTAATTTTAGTAAAAAATTCTTTGGGTAAACTTTACTATAAAATAATTGAGTCGAACTATTTCCATTAAAAATTTTTGATCACCAGAATGTTCAACGCTCATCTCTAAGATCTTTTAAAAGGATACGTTATTTTTATAAAAATTTTCATAGTACAGATCAATTTGAAATTCTTTGTAAACGTTGTATATGTAAAATATCAGAGTCTTCTATCTACCTATACGATTTTAGATAAATGAAAAAATAAAAATTGTTTCAAATAAATTTATATTATATCCTATTATAATATGCAATCTAAGAGATAGGATCTTTGGGTTCAGAAGTGAAGGGATATAGAGACTTCTATATGGTATGATTTTTCTTTAAATAAATATTTTTGAAAAATGATTCGCTCATTAAGTATAACAAGAATTAGTTATAATTTTTATCCTTATATTGTGTATGCTTTTATAATATACCTAATTCCTGTCATACAAGGTACGCAGTAACGCACCAACTTAGTTTCTACAAAAAATATATAACTTTCTAAAATTACGACGCTGCTTTCCTTAAATTAGTCATCCTCAAATTACACATGAAATATTTAGAACTTAGTAATCGAATTATTATTTCCTACTATAATTTTACTGAATAGTTGAAATTATTTAACTGGAATAATTATCTCTAAATTGTGTTTATTTTTACGAAAAACCTAATAGACGGAGAGGTATTATTTTCATGCATTTGAAAAATTCATATATAATGTGTTTCATTATATAGAAAGACTCATTTCAATAACAGAATCAGAAATAGTACAAATTTGTATCTTAATCCACTTCTAGTATTTTAGGGAATGACTCTCATTAATATTAGATTCGTGGGTTTGTTTAAAAATAAAAATTTTTACACAATTGTTTTTTAATACTCATATATAAGGCTTATATGTGTATGTCAATTGCAGTGCTGTACGTAACTGAGATTGATAGTTGAAAAACTTCGTGTCAAACTTATTCAGATCATTCTGATTATGAGAACCTTCACTATACCACTCTATATATATAAAGAGTTATGACACAGTAGACTACACTCTATATTATGCTCAAATCATATGTATTAAAAATGTAATTTTAAAAGGAAAAATCTCTGTTTTTTTTTATAAATATTCTGAATATAATTTTAGCTCATACAACGACTATTTTCAACCATACTATAAGAATTTACATGAAATCAGTAATAATACGGATATAATTTAATTACACATGTCTCGAAAAATAATATATATAGAATAATCTGTCCATAAAAATACAAAGGGTTTAAAGAATGTAATCTATGAACTCTTTGTATAATAAATTTAGAATGTAGGTTACCTATAGTACAAGAGTAAAGAAGGATTAGGTTAAAACTTTATAGTAAGAAATTTTTTTTTGAATTATACATTTGTAGACACTATAATTAAGGAGATGGATATAGTCAGTTATGTGAGTATAGTGAGTAGTGTTAGATTATAGTAGGTAGTAATAATAATAGTAATAATATAATCAATTAATAGATTAATATTATTGAAATAAATAAATAATTAAAATGTATATATCAATATGAATAATATAATCGATTACGTCTACACCTTATTTATAATTATATGCAATATAATTAAATGAAGTATCAGTAATAATGACTAGCACTCGATTATTGCTATATCTATGTTCGCATTCAGATGTGTCAGAGTGTTTAATTCGAATAATTTATATTTAATGTCTCGGATTATTTAAATAATATTGATATAAATAACCTAATATGGTAGAACGAAATTCCATCTATATAAAAATTCACTATAAGTTTTGTATTAGAGTGTACAATATATGTTGGTGTTCTTTCGAAATTACTCTCTACTCTAATATACATCTGATAACGTTGTAGTAATCTCAAGATAATATTATGGAACATCCTCACTTTTTCTCTAATCACAGTTATATTCTCCATTATAGTTACTCATGACTATCGATATTATAAATGTAAACTACGATATGAATTAGTCCTTAGCGACTTAATAATTATATTATCAGTAAATTAAGTAAGCTTATTATAGACTCATCAGTTCTCACTCACTGTCTTAAAATAAGCTATTTTTTGCGGAAAATGATTTATTATCGTACTTCTCTTATAAATCATCCATTATTATCTCTGGGTCAATACTATACTCTATTATGAAATAATTATAATTTGTTAATAATATGTTAGAAGATCTATTATATAATATTTATTAAAGTAGTGTTAATCTTAAATGTTCTTATGTATAATTGTTCATATAAAGATGCAGGACAAAATTTATGATTAAAGAAAGATAATATTATATTGTATGTATATCTATAATTAATATAGAAATTTCAAGGAAAATGAATAGATAGTAATTAGTTCAGAAAAAGATATAGAAATAATGTACAAGACATTTATCTATAAGCCATTCATGTTAACGAGAAATAGGGTGTATAAAAGGTTGTTAAGGATGTCATATGTCTTAATATATCAAAGGTTTATTACGAAAGAGTCGAGTGTATGTTTATAGTAAATATTGGTATATTATATAATGAAACTATTCAAAGGATAAAAAAAGCGTCCGAAGCTTTACTTTTTATATTATATTGTAAATTTCCATGTAAAACGAGTTACCAATTCTAAGAATCGACACTCTAGCCTTTGTACTAGACAATATATATCTCGTGAGATAGCTATTGTTACGTCATGACATATATAAATATCATATGCTACTCTCTTCTATTATACGCATTGGACATTCCAGGGCGCATTCTCTAGCGAACGTACGAGCCCTCTTCTTGATCTGCATAATTTCTCGATTCGGTTTTGAGCTAATTCATCCATCTAGATGGCCACACGGTGGGCCAAAACTTACCATCAATATTTTTTCAAATGCTTAGAAAATACGTTATATAAGAGAACCTAACAACATCAATGTCACATTAAATCAACAAGATCGCTAATCTCATAGAACATCATCTTTCTCCAAATTGGGGCTGAGATGTGCAACATACACCCGGAAAAATCGCCAGCTTTACTATATATCAACATTGAAATTTATTTGTTAATTTTAATAATAATAAATAATTTAACGATAAAAAAAGATCTGGAGTAAAGTTTTATATATAAGTAACACTTGTTTATATATTAATACAGACATAAGCAGTGAGTTAAAGCACTAAAACTACTCATCCGAATTGTACTACGTTTCCATGTCTAGCGATATATCTAAGAAACTATAGCAGCACAGACTCATCTAAAGATAATATGTTCATATATGTCGAGCAGAGAATCTCGTCTCACTACATATTCTAATGACAAGTTCCGATTACATATAACTATCACACGTGCTCATCTTCATTCACAATTGGACTATCTGTTTCGCTTTAAATCTCCTGCACATATCCTTTTGAATAAGAATCCATCATATTTCATATTGCTTTTGTAATAAACCTTATTCACCATCATAGACAATATACTCATTCACATGACTATTCATTTATTTAACTCATCTTCATGAAAGTTAAATTATATCGTTAATATCACTCACCGCGTTACTCTACACTAAACTCTAACATTAGAAAAGTTCAATATTTTATCAACACATTTTGAATCAATTTTTTCATAACAAAATAACATGACGACCCTTATAATATGTCGCTCACATCACTTTGATATTGACCGAATATATTATTTATGCTACTTATCACACACGCAGATTCTATCTATCGATGATAACTATTAGTCTAAACTATCGTTAAAAGTATCAGTATTACTTTAGTCCTATATACTCTATAACCCCAACATTTGATCATATTAATTAGAACTAGCGCTACTGGACTATTAAGCCTCTTATGTAAAATTCTATTGAATATGATAGAAAAGAGCAGAGGTAAATCTTTGCTCATGTCATCTCTCCAAGCTCGAACCATTCACTAGAGTCACATTTGCTCGAATATTCCTATAATCTAGAAGGATTATTCTCGCACTTCGTCAGATCATCCACATTTTTCAATCCAAAAAGCAATATTATCATCAGGAACACTAAAGTGTATCTAAATACCCTCTGGTCTATCTTATATGTTTACCTGCATAGCTGTCTCTCTAGGTTATATACATCTAATAATAGAGTACTATCTCTGGATTAACTGGAAATCATACTCATTCTCAAAACAAATACAATAAATCTTCTTTGATTTGTAGAGTAATTACGATGAATTGTTGGCTAACATTTAACTTTTTTACGCACCCCTGACCATCTCTCTACAATCTTCAAATCTAAATACTCTTTACCAAAATTTTTAATCGTGGATTGAATCTGTGAATATAAAAAGAATTTGGTGCAATTATAAGTAGTATTTAAAATATTATGCAAGTAATATTCCCACCAGGATTCAGATTGAAGAATTTACTCTCTTCAAATCTTTCCTCACTATATAGAAACCATCTCTATTCAACAAATTTGAGCAATAATCAAGTCGCCTTATCATTTCAATGTAATATTTCAGACGCCTATTAATTTAAAACCACTCATTAATGACAAACTGAAAGTTAACTTCAGTCAAGATTCATTCACTATCGACATAGCATAACTTTTGATTCATTCAGGAGCCTACCACAAACCATAATATCACCATCTAAAACACTGCCATAGGAGCTACACCTAATTATATTTTATTACTATTTTTTTCTCTTCAGCCTTTCTAAAAGAAATGCATCAATTAGCTAACTTTAATACTTACCATTAATTTTATAGTTCTCCTCTCATTTTTTCAATGAATAATGGTTTAAATACTGTAAAAGATATTGTGTATATTCTCAACAGTGATTCATCATCTCACTCACTCACCTCAAACATGGCAAGTTTGACTCTATGCATCACCTAATCTGTGCACTCCATTATACAAAGTCACCTTCGAAGCTACTGCTTTGTTGTTGACTCTCTACAAATTACTATAGAGACATTATATACAGAATATGTCTCCTCTATTAACTCTCTATAAAGGAAATTTCTATTAGATATATTCATTATATTCTGTTACACAAGACTCACTTGCCTCTGGAAGATACTATGATGCAATTCTTATTACCTATTCTTAATTGCTACTCCCGTCCATTTCTCTCAGGAAACGATACCTCGCATACGAGTCATTTTGTTATCATTCAAGCGTTCCAAAACATTCAATAATCACCATATATAGACTCAATAGTATTGTTTTTTTTTAATACTGAATAATATAAATATTATATTCATCTATTTTTCTAATAAATAATTTATGTTCTTTATATTCAAAGCAAAAGTTTACTATATAATATATATAAATTTATTGATATATAACTGTGTAATATTAACATGTGATTGTAATTTGTATTCATCTTTATATTAATATATAAGCATTATTATATGTTCAAAGTTTTATATTATATATATAGAAAACCTATATATATTATTTATTTAGTATTGAATCACCTATAATATATATAATATATAATTTATTTATTTAAAATAATAATATAAATAAGTAGTTATTATATTATTATAAAAATATTTATTGAATATCTATTTACCTCTAAAAATTTATTTATAACAGATATATATATATATGTACGAAGCTACTTTATTTTACTATATGTAAAATAATAAATATTTATATTTCATATATAGATAAAAATATGAATATAAGTATATGTTATTCTGAGTACTCTTCAGGAATATATGGTGGTTGATAATAAACAATAAATTATATAATATATATATATAATATATATATAATAATAATATAAATAATATTACTATAATAATAGTGATGATAGATTATGTTAGATGAATTGAGGCAGTGGAAGCAGTGTGCCTGAGTTTTAAATATTTAGGGTAAATGTGTTGGCATGAGAAGGGAACGGGAATGATGCAAAGAGTGTAGAAGGATAAGTTTGTGATGGCATGGAGGCTTGCTGGTGCAATTAAATCGGGTTGTGATGTAAATGGGACTAAGTCTTGAGTGTCCTAGTGTCTTACATGAGGGTTGGTTGTTACCTGTGTTATTGTATGGTCGTGAGACTATGGTCTGGAAAAAGAAGTATAGATATAAAGTGCAATATGTTCAGATGGATCAATCTTAGGGGCATGCTAAGGTGGTTGAAAAGAATTAGAATCATTTAGATTAATGATACGTACTTCAGAGAGTTGTGTGGTGTGAAGAGAAGGGTTAAATGTAGAATAAATGAAAAGTATCGTGTGAGATGGTTTGGGTAATAGTGGAAAGATGCCATGATACGCCGGTTGGTTAAGCGATGGTATAGGTGGAGTAGCTGTGCTTGAGAGAAGCTCGACGCGGCCTGGGAGACCGTAAGAGGAAGTGGATGAGTCGGTGAACGAATGATCTGAAGGGAGAAGATGATAGAGAGTTAGAGCAGAGGCGAGAATAACAGAGGGTGCATGATAGAGCAGAATGGCGGGGTATTGTAATGGGGTATGATTGTGGCCCACTGGGCAGGGATGAAACCCTTACATTGACGATTTACATAGTGGAGGGTCCGTCGCGGCTCCATGAAGTCTAGGGTGGCTTTTCTGTCTGTGACGAGCTCTCACTAATTAATGGTACAGAGGGGGCGGAGGTAAACTGGGCTTTCTTTTCGACGTTGTCATGTTCTTCTCTCCTACTGCTTTTTCTTTTCCGATGCTTTGTACAGCACCTTACTCTCCCAATGCTTGGGGCAAAGAGGATAGGTGAAGATAAGAAAGAAAGAAGAATATATATGATATTATATATATATACTATAATAAATATTTTAATATTTAGATTATATATCTTTTTGCAATTATATCATGTTAAATTTTATTTCTTTTTTTTCTGCTTTTGTTCTTTTTGAAAAACAGTAGTAGAATATGCATTCCACTTTCCTATATATATATATATAATAGATATATCTAAACATTATATATTCATTTTGATATTTTAATAATTATAGTATATGATACTTATAAAAATAACTATAATATATATAAGTATATATATATATCAGGAGGCGATTCCGTGCTACTCGTGTTCAGCGCGAGTTATTATAGAAACGATAGATCTTCTTCAAATGTGGTAAGAGTTTGATAAAATTCTATTTTTTTTTTGTATTTTTTTTTTTTGTGGTTAAAATAAGGTCATCATGAAAAGGCCCATACAGTATCATAATTTCCATATTGCAAAACGATGAACAAATTTAAAACAATACTTAGTGTAAGATCATCGCCATTGAATAATGGGTATTTTTTTTCATCGGAATTATAAATGGTATGCATTTCGTAGCTTCTCCGGTAAAACGGCGTTGAGAAATTGAAGACAGTGTAATCTAATACATATTCGTGAATTTTTACTTTTTTTATATTCTAAGTTGTTTTTTTTTCCTCTCTTATCCTATTAATCAACTATAAAAACAATCGTTTTTTATTTAAAAAAATTCAAAATAACATTTCCTTGGTTTATGCACATTGTCGGATAAAAAATTAAATATTTAAATTCTATTATCTGATTATGAAAATAGATATCCGCAATCGTGGATTCAAATATTACCTAGTAGAAAACTGTAAAATAGGGATAACTCATATCTAATGTGAATAATATATGTTTATTATACTATATATATTATATATATATATAATATTATTATACACGTAATATTAGTATTATTAAATATATATATATATACATATAATAAATAAAATATATATATATTATGAAAAAATATATAATATACTCTAAAGAGCGAGTCTTTGGCTCCCTTAAGAACATGGAATCCACTCTCAGTATGTGGGTTGGTTCTGCGTTCGGCCACGTGAAGCGGACACAACAGAATATTGTCCGTTAGTATGGGGATTTTTTGCAATACTTGTACGTATGTGCGTTTACGGCATAGTGTACTTACACTAATCTCAATACACCCACTTACTACAACATTTAGCCAACATCATACAACAGAACAGTCTTTAATTACACGAGACGAAAATGATCTTCTCCAATGCTTCTCGCATTGGAAAAGCCGCTACTAGGATGCGACCCACGCCTTTACGGTGGCAAACATTCGACTACGTGCGCTGAAGCAGGGTTCTGCTATCAGGCCGAAATATCCTGACACTTCCACTTGGTCTAGGAACCATACATAATCCAACATCCTGCAATTCCGTCGGGAATAATAGGTCATATTGTCGTATATAAAATAATACTTTAAATAAATATCATTCATAAATTATGCTATATTATAATATTATTATTAATCTCTATATTTATATTCGTTCTTTTATTATACTTGAGTGAGATGGGTACATGGAGGACTCACTGACGCGGTCTTATACTGTCGGCGGGACGAAAAGCCAGCGGCCGTGAGTAGGTTGATCCTGGTCATAATAACCCTACACTCACCTAATACACTAATACCCACCATTCTATTTTATATTATACCTATACTTTACCATGTATATATATATTGAAATGATATATATATATAATAATATACTATATAAAG
The DNA here is from genome assembly GCA_015478945.1 of Trachelipus rathkii. Lineage (NCBI taxonomy): Eukaryota > Metazoa > Arthropoda > Malacostraca > Isopoda > Trachelipodidae > Trachelipus > Trachelipus rathkii. Next base: position 25,628 of record JABUQX010134199.1, on the reverse strand, counting down.
TTATATCTATATATTATCTATTATATATAATATAATTTATATGTAATTATATATATGATTGGATTTGGTAAGTTGTGTAATAAGAGCGTTTTTGAAGGGTACATTTTCAAAAATATTGAGAGAGCGGTAATAGTCACTCTGTATATAAGGGTAAGGTAGAAAGGGAACTGTAGAGCATTATAGGAATAGTTATTGAGTTGTGGAGGGGAAGGTATTGCCCTGGGCGTATTGTTGGCATCGAAATGAGTGTCGTTCGGAGGTGACTGAGGACTCGTTTGATTGGGGGACGTAAGCATTGGTGGCGCTTTCAAGGCAGTGGCTCAAGAGGGAGTGTGATTAAATTCTTTGACATTGAACACAGTAAGTTCGTAGGAGAAGCATGAGAATTAATTATAGTATTTTTACGGTTTGTCACCTGGATTTGTACAAGCGCAGGCGTACATGATAGGAGGGTGTTGTTAGGGCAGCGTTATGGTAGTATTAGTGAAGTTGGCTGTTGGTGTGTTGGTGGTAGTGCTTTCTGATGGTGCGAATAAAGTATGTGTTAGGGGTTAGTGGATTCGATATGTGCCCGCAGTGTGTAGTCAGATAAATTGGCTGATTGGTATTAGGATTTAGTGGAAGTGAAGACGGGGTTGTGTTTATGTCTCCTGTTATTCAATTTTGTATATAGGATTGGGGTTATGAAAATTCGAGGTGGGGATGGCAGAATGGTGTTCATAGAGGATGAGGTCGGATGTTAATGGAGGATGAGTGCGCAGGGTGGCCCCTTCCTACTAGTTATGGATTGCGGCGAGTTTTGATTCGGTTTTTGCTGTGCTGAGGGCGACCATGCTGGAAACGTCACGGACGCTTTCGAGAGGCATTACGTTCGAGAAGATTTGGGAGCAGGGAATTACGTTATGTCTTATAAAGGAGGACGCGCTTCCTGAAGACGTAGCGTACTATTTTCGAGTTTATTATGGTTGTGAGTGAGGACAGTGCTCAGTGTGGTTATGTTCGATGGTGAGCGCTGGAGCAAGTGTGCTGAGTTTAATTATTTTGGTATCGTGTTGGATAGAGAAGATAGGATGATTGCTGTAGTGTAGTAAGGAAGTTTGGGTTGAATGGCCGGAAGTTAATGTGGCTCGATGCCAATTAATACTCGGTTGCTGAATGTAAACGTCGTGGATCTACATCTTGAAGTAGCGCTAAGAGTCTTACATGAGGGTAGTTGTTACGCTGTTTATTGTATGTAGTGTAGACTATGGTCTATGGAATAAGAGATTAGTTAAAGTTCAATGTCGTTCAGATATGGAAATTACTTACGGAGGTCATTGCACTAGGTGTGGAATGAAGAGATTAATAAAATGTAGGATAACGTATTAGACGAGTTGTGGTGGTGTGAAGAAAAGGGATAATGAGAGAATAAATAAAGTATAGTTGGTAAATGTTTTGGTCACGTGGAAAGGATGAATCATTAGTCGTTGCGTTAGCGGTATGTATCAGTTGGCCCGAGTTGTGTTTGGCACCTGTATTCCGGTCGGAGACTTTTGTACAGGTCAAGTAATTGGATGAGTCGGGCGAATGTCTGAAGGAGAGAAATGTGAGTTTGGCAGAGGCAGGAATACAAGTGTATGATAGAGAGACGGCGTTAATTGTATGGGGGCACTGGTCTGTGGCCTCGCCAGGGATACCTCTCATTATATTCGATCGTAGTTATGCCATTGTGCAGGCGTTCGTTGCGGCTCCATGACGCTGCAAGGGTGTCATCTGTCTGTGAGGGGCCGAGCTTTCAAACTAAGTTTATTTTATGGCATATCTTGACAGTGGTGTTTGCGTTGTTTACAGAGCTAGACAGGCCGTCTACTTTTTTGATTTCCATTCTGTTCATACTGCTCCCTACTTTTTCCTTGCTTATGTTGGGTTTCGGCCATCCCAATCTTAATACACACATTACATTCAACGACATAGTATATGTTCCTCGTTTCTACATTTCTCACGTTCCGGAGGCCCTGGAGCTCAGTCACAATTTAATGATTTGAAAATACAATTCAATCGGCGAATGATTTACGCCTTTTGTTTAAATTTTGCATCACTGTTCTTTTCCGATGCTTGTTAGCGTCTTCGCTGTCTCCCTACAATATTCGTTAGTGAATATTATAGTGTTAGGTGAGAAAGATATAGAAGCCAATAAGTATATAGTATAATATTATTTCACCCCTAACCCACTCATACCACAAACCACAACCTTCACTTTTATCCTACTTTCCACACATTTGGAATATTATCAGATTACCTTACTACATTATATATAGGTTTCTTAATATTACTATTATATATAATATATTATGAACGTCTACAGCCAAGATACTGAGTAGCCCTTGATATCTATATTAATACAATATTTAATATATATTATCTCTCTATATCTATCTTATTATATATATTCTTCTATATATATATCTATTTTATTATTATAAATTATTAATATAATAAATAAATACTAGGTGATATAGTATAGTATATATATCATATATATAAATCCTAGATATATAATATATATATATATTTTCTTTGCTTCTTACTTCCACTTCCTTTTGCGCAAATGGGGTAGGTGACTGTAGCGCTATCGGAGAAAATCAGCAGTACGGAGAACGAAAAGCGTTTCGAAAGAAGCCGCCTTGACTGCCCTTGTACATTATTAGTGAGAGCTGTCACAGACAGAAAAATCTCCACCCTAGAGATTCATGGGACTATTCATCACTATTATGGTAAATCGTAACAATGCAAGGGTTCATCCCATTGCCCAGGTGGCCAACAACATAGGCCCTTAACTAGGGTATTTATATTTAATACAATATATATTAGTAGGCTATATATTTATTACATAGATTATATAATATTACTATAATTAATAATGTGATCCCGAGAGAGAGAGAGAGAGAGGAAGAGAGAGAGAGAGAGAATAACAAAAGTCAAAAGTATAACTTTGATTACACTATACTATAGGATTATATATATTGATATATACCATAATATATATATAATATACTATATATATAATATTATAATATTATATATTAATTATAATATATATAATATATATATATATAATACAACTCACCTATATTACCTATATTATTATATTAATCAAATCTATAGATAATAAAAAATGTTTATCTTAATAGTCATCATCATTTTTCAGTATATAAAGATTTCTATAAGATGTTTACTTTTTGCACGTTCACGAGAAATGGTGTAAGGGTGCCTCCAAAACATGCACCCAGAAATCACAAGCCATGTACGATGAACCTGTTTTAGGTCATCAAATAAGTGGTAGCGGCCCCAATTTTCTCGCTTACCATCACTGTTACATCTGTCGTGGCGTGAGTGATTCATCTTGTGCTCGCCCAATGGGAAGGCGGCTCCGCGAGGATCACCTCCTGTTAACTCTGATTTCGTCGATGAGTGAAGACAGACCTCCACCTCCACCAATGCTCCGGCTTTGATATTTTCTAAATCTTATCGACCTCCTCGGCATGCTGCTTTACTTTGTCACTAGTAATACGTGGAAAGACTTTGTCGTTGAGAATCAGGAAAAAAGATAATATTCAGTGACGGAGGTGGCCTTGTCGAATGTCGTCCGATAAGTATGAGAACAGCTCGTGTACCAGACGGCTCCACCTTTGTTTCACACCTAGTTGTCGTTTCAAGTCCACCCTAATCGTGAGTGGGTGGGTCCATTACAGTGTAATTATTAATTTTTGGAGTATGTATGTCTTTTGATAGCGCTGTGAGTTGTGTCACTCGAGACGCATCCAATAAATAAAAAGGGTTGTCTTGTTCTATGCAAATATATAACTCTGAGAAAGGCACCTCTCTTATTTTTAGTGCCATTATAATTCTGACTGTAATAATTGAAGCCTTTATATGTGGTCGGGGTAGGGTTACTTGAGATGAGGTTTGTGTGTTTGTGACCCACGCTTCTCCTGGTTTTTATGTAGCTCGCTCGGGCAAAGCTCGCAATGGATCTCTTCTGCCTGAACTGAGAGTGTAGATATTACTGTTGTCCTTTACATAGTTCGTGTTCGCCGTGTGCTGGATTGTGAGAGAGTGTGTCAGGACCAGTGCTATGTATGATGTGCGATGCAGGTTTGTATTATTCTCTTCCGTTTAAGAGACATGGCGCACTTTCTTGGCAAAGCGTGCTTGAGGAGTTAAGAACTGCTATAGAAAACGTATTTGCAAATGGACAGTAAGGATGATTCTGAGGTTTTCTGAGGTATTTCTCGCAGAATTGGTGTCATGTGTTTTGAAGACTGGTTTTAGGACATCCGCACCTATATGGTAAGAAAGGCTCTACTATATTCGCATTATATTCTTGTTTTAGAACTTGTTAATGGTTTTCTTCATTATGAAACTCTTTCCAAGAAAATTATTTTACTTCTTGTCTTTTGAATTTGGTAATTATTTACACTACTCACTCTTGCCAAAGGACAAAGAGGTAAAAGGAAAAGTCAGTCTGAGACAATGAAATTATTTTTTTTTCTGTTTCTAATTTCCAATTTATTTAATTTTACAATATATATAAATAACCTTATCTGCAACTTTTCAATGAGTCTACAGACATGTCATAGCGCCAAACTTTTCATAAATGCTCTTTATAGTTTTTACAATCTATTAAAAAAAGAGAACAAAAGTAATTATTATGTTTGTCTTTTTTTGTATTTTTAGTCCTTTATATAGAACTTGTCGATTGTTCATTATATCTTTTTATTTTTTTTCTCTCACAAGTTTTTTGGTTCTTTTTTAATTAATTAATAATTAGAATTTAAAAATCAGAAAATTATAGTCTTAAAAATTTAAATTATTGCTCCACTTTTTAATTGCATGACCTATTTTTCTCCTCCTTTTTGTTTTATATTTTCAGCTATCTACTCTTTTTATTGCTATTTCTATTGTGTACTGTTTCTATACCCGCAACAGAGCATTGCAAACTTCCTAAAATGCAAGAGTATATGAGATAAAAATTAATATATTCCTTTTAATCTATCGAAATTCCTCCTACCTTCTTCTCTTTAGAATGGGTACTACAGTTTCTTTTTTTCAGGATTCTTTCGATACCTTCAATGCTACTTCATATTTTCTCTTTTGGTATTATTAATACTAATATAAAAGTTTGAATCTTTAGTGTAAGTTTTTTGTTTCTTCGCTTTTGTTTTTGGTTTTTGGACATCAATAGAATCGGTAATTATTAGTCTTATACCTCATATTTATCTTAGATTAGTTCTGCAGATTGGGTGTCGACCGACAAGCGCCTATTTTCATATTTCTTTGTTATGGAATATCATACTAATGTAAGTTAATTTTTCTCTTCGCTTTTACCTATTTCTTTCTGTTTCCATTATTTTTCTTGGTTTATATGTTTATGTAAACGATTTCGAATTATTCTTCATACTATTGGCTGCGCTCACATTGTCTTTTCCGAGTCTAGCATTCCTCTCTCTTAGTGTGCCCATTCTTTAAATGCCTGAAAATAGCGCACTCTGCCATGATTACCTTACGGATTATGACATGATTATGCCTTCAAATGAACGCCGTATATATTAATATCACATCTTTAAAGAGCAATACATAAAGTAATGGATAGTAAGAGACTTTTGAACATTTATAATATTTATCATCATCATCCCTCTTTTTCCCAATACTGGGGGTACAGTTGTGCGTCAACAGGCACTGAGAAGCAGAAAAAGTGAAAGGAAGAATAGTCCGCCAAGTCGAAAAGAAAGGCTAAGTGAACATACATTCTTATATATTTATTCAATCATGTAATAAACATTAATCCAAAGAGTTCTTAAACTAAGAGAGGTATTTATATTACTTGGTTATCACCTATCACCTAGCAACGTGTTCCTGTTTGACTTTTGCTTGCGCTCTTTTTATTCAGATTCTCTTCAAATGCAATGATTGGCGGAGGAGGAGGGTTACTATTGACGGCGTCTTCATTAGTAAGTTTAACTTGATTTAAATCTATTATTTGGTCAAAGCTTTCCCCTTTTGCTTCGCTTGTTAAGATTGTCTGAGATGTCGAGTTCAGCGGGTCTAATGATCCAAACTGGTTGTCGTGCCTGTTTTCAAATTAACTTTTGTATATAATCATTCTTATAAAACTTTTTAACATACTAAGATTATCCGAGAAGACATAAGGGATTGTTCCATTCGGCCATCGTTGGGTTTATTTGCTTATTAAAAGTTACAATTGTCATAGAATGAGCTTCAAAAACACAACAATATCAAATAATTAATAATAATAATAATAATAAATAATCAAATCTGCAAGTATTTTTTCTTGTAAATAGACTAAAGACGAAACAATTAAATAATTGTCTAACTTACTTTTCTGAAGATTGGAAATCTCCCGAATGAATTCCATTTTGGTTAATTCCATTAACACCATTGAATGAACCTAAGAGATCAACCACCTGAGAAGTTGGAGTCATTTCCATGGGAACAGTATTTCCGTTAACGCGTGCTTCTAACACTAGACTTTCAGGCTGGATACCTTCAGTAGTTGTAACTGTGGTCTTGGTTACGGTAACAGTTTCTGTTTGGTATTGTGACTCTTCTTGTTTTGTGTCAATATTTGATATTTGTGTAATTATTTCTATGTCACTCTTACTTTGACTGGAATTATCAGAGAGCAGTTGACTGGACAGATCTGAAAGCGGCTGACTCGATACATCGGATGGAGGTTGACTGGATTGGGCGGATAGAGATTGCATATCTTCATGTTGTTGTTGTTGTTGCTGCTGCTGCTGCGGCTGCTGCTCCTCATTCCCCACTTTTTGGCTTTCTTCAGAGGTAACTTTCTGAGTTTGGTGAGATTCAATCGCTTGGACAATTCAATAGTATTCTTGTCCATATGAACTTGAGAGTGCTCTTTCTCTATTAATGAATAATGACTCATTCTTTACTTTCATTAATAAAATACATGTTTTGTGCCTCTCTTCTTTTTACGGTGGTTTTGGTATCAGCCTGTTCAAAAAATTTAATAATAATAATTTATCAAATCTACTAAACTAATAATTTTTATAATTACAGGAAAGGGAGTTACATAATCTTGGAAAAAGGATCTACAATTTTTATTATGACAACTGTTCCGTGAAGATTTAGTTTAATTTGAATATTAGTATTTTTTTTTTTTAATCTTTCAGAAGAGGAACTTTAACTGTAAGTTAATTAATTTAGATGTATTTAAGAGTTAATAAAGGCGTAATGATATTGAAATTTGAGTCTGAGCACTGTAGTAAACTAGTAATTCTTTACACGTGTAGCAGATAAGCAGAAGAGGGATACTCTGTTATAATCATTTCCCTCGTATCAAGAATGAAGAAAAAGAATAATACGTAAAATATTTCTTTAATACAAGTTATATTATTTTTGATCTTCGATCTTTCAAGAATCATCCATCTTCTAACTCACGTCAGCACTTTCCTTCAGGCGAGTTTTGTTGCTTCGTATCAGGGAATTTTATCAAAGTGGTAGACAGACAAGCGTAGTTCACGAGGTAAAAGTAAAAAGATGCCACCTGACTCAGACAAGAAATCACTGAACGGAGGTAGACAGAGATACTAGAAAACAGGATGCCAAGGTTTATGGAGAAGAAAGGGAGAATTTCGAGGAGTGGAAAAAAAAGGAAAAACATGGATACTCATAGAAAAAGAATTTGTGAGATACCCAGGAATGGAGATTAAATTAAGACTAGGAAGAGAAGCTTTTGAACACAATTAAGGAAACAAAAAAATGAACGATCCCATGAAAGAAGGGATAGGAGGAGTCGATTAATAGAAAAATTGGGTATTAAGAACGGTCAAAACAAAGATTCACTGCTACAATTCAATAAGAACCATAGAATTTTTCAATATTGCGCAAAGAAGCAGGAAGAAGATATGCGAACATTTGTTTAAAGATTTGGAAGAATGTAAAAAGAATGCGAAACAGCTGTAGGAGAGACTATGACAGACGATATGAGAGGATATCTTCTTCTAAAGAGAACGGGCATAGACGAAGAGAAAAAAAACAATTGATTTTAGTCAGTTGTGGAAAAGAGACAATTTTTTTCAAAGTAATGAAAACGACGTTGGTAAGAATATTTCCTAAGGAAGTAAAAACACTGAAGAAAGAAAGAAAGAAAGGACACAGAAGGGGAATGGTGGAATAGACCACCTAAGGAGGAAAAATACAAGGAAGAAAAACCCCTACGAGGTTCCGTAAAGTAACGAGGTGTGTAATAGGCTGATTGGAATATCATGACGCACAAGTATGCCTATAGAAATGGAACAATAAAGTAAGAAACTTACAGTATTTAGAGAAGGTGAAATCACAAAAGAAAGTAAACGAATAATTAAGAAAAGAAAGTAAACTATTTCGGAGTAGAAAAAGAGGAAGATGAAGTATATGGAGACATAAAAGAAATTCTAGACAAAGACTATGTGGGGAGTAATGACTAGACCAGATGATGATAGAGTTAAGTGGTGCAGAGATAAAGGAGATGAATAACATTCAAAAGAAAAAAGAAGGAAGCTGTGTATTTGGAGAATGTAAATATGAAACCATTAAAAATATAGATATACTGTGCCAAATAGGAAATTATAAATTTTTAATTAAAGCCGAAGTAATTAGAGGAGATATAACATGGAAAGGATGAAGATGAGTGTTGATATAGATAATAAAAGTCGCTACTTTTTCGAAAATGTTTCAAGATCTAGAAATAAAATATAGACTAAGCGAACAACAAACACATATTAAGATTAAGCTCAAAAAAGGACCAAAAAAGGAAAAAGTTTGAGAAAAACTGGATAAATAACCCAAAGGGAAGGAAGAGAAAACTATGGAAATTATGCAGTCAGAGATTAAGGCTGGGAGATTTGTTAATTAAAATTGATTAAAACAATTATCCAAAATGAAAATGTATCGAGTGAAGGGAATGAAGTGGAGAAGACTTAAATATGAGGTTGTAAAGTCTGTATATTCACGTACAAAAGATCTCACCAAAACCCGACCATTGTGGGTTTCTCGATGTGCAACGTCTTTAGTTAACAAGGTAGCCATGGATTCTGGAGAATTGGAATGTGAAAAAATTTTCTGATAATGGTGGATTCGTGGCTCAGTCACTACTTCGGGTAAGGTGCTTGGGTAGAAATAAAATTTGCTTAAAATAAAAAAGGTGATAGCGATCGACTCGAGAAAATAGTTGAAAGACTGGATGTATTTTGGAGCACCGGGGAAGTTATTGTCTGACAATGGATTGGATTTCAAAACAGAGGAGGTAAAGTTTTGTCGAGAGGTTTAATATAAGGCTGTTGAGTAATCCAGCTGAGAATCCTTGGAGCAATGGGATTTGTTGAAAAATGGTGGGTCTTATTAAAAATTCAATTGAGGAAACTAAAAGGGAAGGAGTTACAAAAGCAAGTATGTTTAAATGTAATTAATTATCAATTAACAGAAACGCAGGACTGTTAGTTCTCTACACCTGGTAAACGCTATTACTTAACATATAAAGCTTAAAAAAGAGGAAACGACGAAACGGTGTTAAAAGAGATTGATCAGACCATCACATAAGACTAGGAGATCAGCAATAACCAAGAGGCCAGAAAAATAGAAAATTTGAGAGATCATAAAGTGGAGCAAGCAAGTGAGGAAGTTTATTATAAAGGGAGAACGAGAAAGAATGGAGAGGTGAAGAATCATTGGAATAGACGGAAAACTGTAGTGGTGAAACAGGGTTGGACAAAAATCCCAATAAAAATACCATATTACGAGAATTAAAGAGAAAACAGAAAAGAATGAGCATAAGAAAATAGTTAGATCAAGAAGACAGAATTTTAACCGAAATTAATAAAAGACAAGCAATAATAAGGTTGTTCAATGTGAGAGAATTAACGACAGGACGAAAACTCGAATTGTTTTAAGGAATGGACAAAACTTCCACGTATACCGGAGGAGGAGGTATTTTTTAGCTAATTTTGAAGAAAAAGCTATAGAAGCAAAAGATAAAAAGAGTGGAAAGGCTGGATTGAATGACGGTGTACAAGGACTAAAATAAAAGAAGTAAAAAATATTAACTACCAGATGGATAGTGACGAAGAATATGAAAGAGGAAAATATGTCAACGAAGAAGGTTAGTGGCGAGAGGTTTCGAAGAAAATGATGGAGATTATTCTACAGACGCACCCATATGTGCTACTGAAACTTTAAAATTATGTATAGGAATATAAAAAAGATATGGTTGGAAATTTATAACAATGAATATTAAGACAACATATCTACAAAGAGATAAACTTGAAAGAACAGTTAATATATCACCTCTGAAAGAAGCAAGAACAGACAAAATATGGAAGTTAAAGAAGGCAGTTTATGAATTGAAAGACGCAGCTAAGGTTTGGTATAAAAGTGTTAAAAACGATGAAATAAGTAGGAGGTGAGAAATGCTCATTAGATCCAACAATATTTAGTTGGAAGAGAAATAATGAACTAATAGGAGTAATGTGTACCTACGTAGACGATTTATTCTATGGGGGAAGTGACATATTCGAAGAAGTCATAGGGGCAATTAAGTAAAAATTAAAAAATAGGAACAGAGGAGCAAGGTTTATTTAAATAAATAGGAGTGGAAGTGAAACAAGAAGAAGGATGTTTATGGATGAGTCAAGGAAATTATATAAAACAGATGATGAGATCTACGAACCTATGGAAACAGAAGAGGAAGAATTAAATAAAGAAGAAATGACAAGATACAGATTATTAGTAAGACAACTAAATTGGGTAAGTTAACATAGTAAACCAAACATTGATTATAGTGTGAGTGGTTTGAGCAAGGCTAATAAGATATCTTATGGGAAGGATATGAAGAAAGTTAGTAGAGTAATCAGGAAAATAAGAGGAGAAGCGTTAAAGATAAGAAATGGGGGAGTTAAGAGAAGGAAGAATTCGCTTTGAGAGTACAGAGAGGCATAATTGGGAAACGTTGACAAAGAGAAGTCACAAATAGGTTATATAATTAGTTTGGTAGATGAAAGTAAGAAAAAGTGTCCAATATTTTGGAAATCGGGAGTTGCCAAGAGGGTGACGAGATCAACAATAGAAGCAGAAACGTTAGCATTAGTTGAAGGAGCTGAGACAACTATTTATTTGAAAAACATATGGAAAGAAATTACGGAGAAAATGTTCCTAAAGAAATAAAAACTGATAGCAAAACATTGAGTAAAGCTATCTATTCCATTTCGGGAGTGACGAGTAATGGACTGAGGATAGACATCGCTGTTATTAAAGAAATGATAGAAATGAAAGAAATAAATAAAATTACATGGATAAGCACTAATAGCGGATGTGCTAACGAAAGAAGGAGTGAGAGCCGACAACATGAAGTTATATGTTGAAGGAAAGAGGACAGGAGAGGAAGAAGAGAGAGAAGAAAAAAATGGTTTAGTTGATTAAATTTACTAAACTATCCAATGTATTTTTATAATTACAGGAAAGGGAGTGACGTCATCTTGGAAGAAGGATCTACAATTTTTATTATGACAAGTGTTCTGTGAAGTTTTAGTTTAATTTGAATATTAATATATTTTTTTTTATCTTTCAGATGAGGACTTTTAAGTGTAAGTTCTTACTTTAATGTTTAAAGTTTAAAAGGCGGTCGTGACCTTTGATTTACTTATCTTTATCAAATATCATAGTAGTAATTTTATCGTATAGCTTAAAGCAAAGAGAGATCCACCTTTGTTACATTCTCACGTATAAAATGAAGCGAGAAGAATAATTACTAAAATATTTCGTTAATACAAGTTATATTATTTTTAATCTTCGATCTTTCAAGAAACATCCATCACCTAACTCACTTCAGCACTTTTCTTCAGGTGAGTTATTGTTGCTTCGTATCAGGGAATTTTATCAATAATGTTTATAAATTGAAATATGGAATGAAATTGAATAGTAATAAATTGGACTTATAGATGAAGTATTCATGAGTAAAGTTAATTAAGATGCGTTAAACTTCAATGAATTACATGTTTTTTACCTACCACCTAGTTCAAATTTATTCATTAAAAATGTTAATAAACAAAATTATTAAAATATGATTTAATGTACCTCATTGAATGTAAAAAAATTCTTACTTATTGGTATTAATGTATAAACCTACTGCATCAGTTGTAAGATAACACAAGTGATAACTGAATTGACAGGGCGGAATTCGATTCCCCCCCCTTTGTCCCCCATCGGCTCGGCCCCTATAGAATATGATGTTTCCTTGAACTTCCAATTTTAGGGGGCTCGACGCCGATGGGAACAGAGGGCGGGGCATGAAGTCCCCCCCGCTCGTCCACCCTAGAAGCTGAAGAGACCCTGACTCCTGATATCTATGTGGTCTATTTTAGGGTGTTCGTTATTTTAATTTATAAAACACTCTTACATATATTAAAAGCTTTTATACGCTCGATTTCCAAATATTTAATGAGGTTCTTTACGTTAAGGTGGGGTACATTTTCTAGATAGCTCTCCTGGTTTTTTTATAGAATTATCTAATATAAACGGTTTATATATTATATATATATATATATTATATATATATATTATATATATATATATATATATATATATATATATATATATATATATATATATATATATATATATATATATATATATAATAATAATAATAATAATAATAATAATAAGTTAGGACAGGTTATTACATAGATTTAAATAAATAATTATGATTTGGTGTGAAGCTTTTTATTGCAAAACAAGTTTTCTTTTCACTTTTATCAAATAAAATTGTGATGTTAGGCTATTAGATATCATTAGTAGCGGTTTAAGCATGGCTTTGTCATAGGCTTTGTGTTTTAGTGCTGCCGAAAATTAAATTTGACAACAGTGTTTCATAGGTATAACAACAAATGGATTGATTTTTCTAAAAAATCGATTTTTTAAGAATCTGTTAAACTCAACTATTACCGATTTTTTTTTTTTTTTTTTTTTTTAAAAACCACTTTACAGCTATTCACTTTACATTTTCACACAACTTATTTATACATGGTCTTGGTATAGCCTTAACATCAGCTGTGGTTTTTGTTTATTTGCTCGCGATTTGTAAAGTAGCCTACGCTGTAAAGTGCCATAGAATGAAGTTTCATTCAGTTGGAGTATAAGAAAAGCCTAGGGGATTATTAACAACTTTGTGAGTCTGTAAAACTTTTTAATGAGTGGTAATTTTTTTTTTTTTCATTATATTTTTTTTAAGAGTGAATTCTGTGATTTTTAGTAAAATCGAAGATAAAGTGGTTCTGCTCTACTATTACCTTATTTTTAATGGCATTACTCACAAACCTTCCTTATCCATTAAAAAAAAAAATAATATAATTTCCTGCTTCCCTGCTGTAGCCATTTTTCTTTAAATTTTTTCATTGGCGCATCCTAAATTCAAGTATGCAAGGGAAATAGCAACCTTACAAATTTAAGGAAATTCCTTATGTTTGGTCGTTTTTTGGCCTAAATTTGATAAACAACGAACGAAAGCTCGCGCATTTCTTACCGTTCGTAAGCACAACTTAAAGGCGTGGGATAGCCTTAACATCGGCACCACTTAATTCCCATTTGTGGCAAAGCACACCACAAATGTATTCATTAACGTCTGAGTGCGATGAAGCTTGAATTAATAAAGAACAGCTCACATTCTCTCGCTCAAACCCAGACACGAACCTAGGACCCCTCGCTTGCTAAGCGAATGCTCTACCACTTACACGTCTCAACTCGTCGTAAGATGGCTGGAGTATAGATCAGCGACATGGTTGCCAGATGGTTGGAATATTTAAGGCCAAAATTAGGCTTAAAAACTAGCCAGATTTGAGTTCTCCTTTTCGGTATATATACACAGTATAAACTAAAAATATATTAACATACAGTAGTGGGTTAGAAAGATATAGATAGGGCAATTATCTGGCAAATTAGAACATTAGAAATAAAGAGATAGTAAGAAACCACATGAGCCTATCGAGACTGTCCCAGTCAACCTAATAGAACGAATCACCAAACATGCTCATGCAAATCCACAAAACACCTTGGGGCTTGTCAATAACTTACATAGTATACACAAAGTCGACAGCTAAAAGAAAAAAAACTATAGCTAAGGTACGTTCTAAGTCCAGGGATGGCACGGAAAAAATCAATTGATTTTTTCAACTGATTTTTTCACTTGATTTTTTTGCTCCAAAAAATCATGATTTTTTGCTTTTTTTGCTTTTTTATATATTTTTTTAAGTTATTTAGATATTTAAGTGATTTAACTTCAATATAAATAAAAAATTAGAATAATAATATCAAAGGAAGGCTACTCTGTTTCAAATTTCTACACTATGAAAATGTCAACAAAAGATCATGTTTCAAACATGTTTCTTTTATTTCTGATGTAATATATTATCATTATTACAAATAACACTCTTTAGTGTTGATGTTTCATTGTGTCATAGACTATAAGCCCTATTTTAAGATTTTGAACCTGCCCCCTAAAAGTGTTTACTCTTATAGAATCTACCTGCGAATTTTTTTGATCCAACGTACCGTTTCGGGTGGCCGTTAGGTACGTTTTACGATATATATATATATATATATATATATATATATATATATATATATATATATATATATATATATATATATATATATATATATATATATATATATATATATATATATATATATATATATATATATATATATATATATATATATATATATATATATATATATATATATATACGCGAGTATATGGCGAAGGCTAGTTGCAATCGTCATTTTCTCACATTTCTCTTGCGTATACGGTCTTCTCACTCATTTTATATGCTCTTTTAATTTGTATATAAGAACTGTGTTGTTATTCTATCAATGCTTTTTTTAAAGTTGATATGTATATATAAATTCTAGATTTTGTGTTCAGTCGGATTCTCAATTCTTTATTAAGTGTTTAAGGTTCAAAGTAGCATTGAAATTATCACTCCGTGACACCACTCTATAATTCAACACCGCCAGATCATGGATATTAGGAGATTCCTTGGTACGTACGTTTTACTTTAAATATTAATAAAATTTTGTATATTTACTTCTTAAAAGTAGGAATTTTGTAACACATGATGTTACTTGTCCATATGAGGTTAGCTTCATTTTAAAAACTATTTTTCATTACAACACAGAAATTAGTGGTTTTCAACATAGTTTTCTATACTTTTAATATTTTCTGTTAGCATCTTTGAATGCTAGTAAAATTATTAGCCTATGACCATATGTGGCAGAGATTTACAGTTGTGCACCATATATATATAGTTATGATATATATATATATATATTATTATTATATAAAGAAAGATATATATGAAGAAAGAAAGATATATATATATATTACATATATATTATTATTATTATATAAATTATGATTATATGATACATATTATTATTATATATATATATATATATATATATATATATATATATATATATATATATATATATATATATATATATATATATATATATATTTATATATATATATAATATATATATATATATATATATATATATATATATATATATATATATATATATATATATATATATATATATATATATTATTAAGATATATATATATATATATATATATATATATATATATATATATATTGTTTGCAGTAAATTTGAAAAGGAAGAACTCAGATAAAATTGGAAATGGTAGCGGTGAAAACGAAGAAGATTCCAATATGTCAACTAAGACTACACAAGAGGCAATCCCTCCTACTTCGCATATTTCGCATGATGAAGAGCCCACACCCAGGCCCAGCACCTCGACGAGTCAAGATATGGGTCCAGATTTCGGAGCTGGCGTTTCAGTAGATGACAGTCACGAAAATGACATTGGTAGATACGTTGGACATTCATCTATGATTTTGACTGAGAAAAAGAAACAGTTACAGTTACTAAGACCTATAATTTTTTGGAAGATGCTACCCACTTAAAGAGGAAATTCAATTATGAATGGTTGGAGACATTCACCTTGGCTGACATACTCCAGGCGCCTAAAGGGAGCATTTTGCAAGTTTTGTATTTTATTTCCACCAAATAAAAGTTCGGTCAGAGGAGTCCTAGGCTCTTTAATAATAAGACCTTTCACTAAATATAAAGATGTTCATGCGGTTTGTAAGGGATATACAAACACAGAGTAGCATAAAACTGCTGTTGAAGCTGCAAGATTGTTCCTACAGGACGTGCCGGTAGACATCCAAATTAACCAGCATTCTAAGAAAATCATAGAAGAAAATAAAAAAATATCAATAATTTCATGTGTGACATTTTCTGGTACGAGCGATTTACCGCTTCGGGGTAAGCATCATGATGAGGGAGTGTTGCAAGATTTGCGTCGCTTACGAATAGATGCCGGAGATCAGTCATTGAAAAACCATTTTGAAAAGGGGAAGAAAAATGCCACATACCAATCAGTTCAGATTCAGAATGAGATCATTTCTCTATGTGGTACTACTATAAAGGAAAGCATCGTTAATAAGGTAAAGGAAGCGTGCGCGTATAGCTTACTAGCAGATGAAACCGCTGATATTTCTGGAAAGGAACAATTATCCATAGTGTTGCGCTATTTCGACAAAGAGTCCGATGAAGTCAAAGAGGAATTTATTGGCTTTGTAGAACTGAAAGCGCTTGACGCAAAAACCATTGCGAAAGCCATTGACGATTTTGTCACGACTGAAGAACTAGATCCCGAGAAATGCGTGGGCTTGGGTTTCAATGGCTGTTCCACGATGTCTGGCAAAGAAGGAGGTGTCCAAGTAATATTGCGGAAAAAGTATAAAAAGCATTGTTCTTTCATTGCTCTTCACACAAACAAAATCTAGTAGTAAATGATTTGAACACAATACCAGAAATCCGCAATACTGTGGGTACTATAGAGGACATTATTACGTTTTTTCGCGAGTTGGTCTTGCGAAGAAAATTAATGCCAAACATCCCAAGCCTATGCCAGACCAGATGGTCTGAACAACACAAGTGCATCAGAGTGTTTAAGGAGCAGTTTGTACGAATGATGCAAGCATTAGAAATCCTTTCCCTTGAAGGAAATACCGCCACAAGAAAAAGCGCTTTTCAGTTGCATTCAGCGGCATGTAAGTCGTCATTCATCATGGCTATGATATTGATCGTGATCGCGAAGTACTCTGCGATGTTAGAGCCAGTTGTAAATGCTCTCCAATCCAAGACCTTGGATATCGTCAAAACCTCGCAGCACATTCAACATATTGTGGAAATGGTTAGGAGCCATCGGAAAGATGAAGAAAATCATCGATGAAGTGCTAAAAAGAAGCTAATCAAATCGCTGAGCAACTGGAACTTGATCTGAATATACCACGGATTTTTGGTAGGCAGCAGCACTGCAGCAACCATCCAGCAACAAATCCCACGGAGTTCTGGAGAAGATCCTTAATAACTCTGTATCTAGATTCTATAACCTCTTCTTTGGAATTACGGTTTTCTACTGAAAATACACCTGCTTATGCATTGACATATTTACATCTTTTCCATGCTACTCATAAGTATTGACGTGTTATTATATGACAGCTTCATTTTATAGTTTTTACCACTTAGAAGGCATAGAAGAAGAGCTAGAACTTTGGAACAAAATTTGGAAGGACAAGAAACTGAGTAGTGAAGAACTAAAAGATCTTGTTGTCTCCCAAGTCTTAAAGGAGACTGAACCTTTCTTTCCGTCGACGAAAAAGGCTTTGATGATACTACTCGCCCAGCCATGCACCACCAGTACAGAAGAACACTCTTTCAGTACTCTGCGAAGGATCAAGACTTGGTTGCGAAGTACTATGGAAGACGACAGGTTAAACGGACTGGCTATGATGAGTGTACACAGAAAATTTGTGTTTGACAATTATTATGATTATTTTATTCAAACAGTAGTTGATAAATTTGCGTTGAACCCAAGGAAATTACTTTTTAATAATATCAATTTTGCAACTGCTCTATATTGTGAATTTTCCATCATTACATATTGTATTTGATATTCTATTGTTTTAATAAAATAA
>JABUQX010134199.1:0-5000 GCA_015478945.1 Trachelipus rathkii | reverse complement strand
TTTTCTCATAACATATATATTATTGTCAAACCAAGAAGTTTAAAAAAACGTATTTAAAATCTTTGGATAAAAAAGTTTGTTCCACTTAAGTGACAATGTTACAAACATTCAATATTTTCACCATTAGTAATTCTCAAAACATCAGTCGATAACCCAAATTTTGCCATGTACGAACCAGGATCTCTACATTAATTTGTTGAATAGCAGCTGAGATTCTAGCTTTTAAATCACCAATGTCTGTCACCTGAGGATTGTACACATCTTTGACGAATATCCAAAGGAAAAAATTACAAGGTGTGATGTCGGGATATCTAGACGGTTAAGGATCTTGGACCTCCACCCGCTTCAATTCCTTGTAAGCCTAAATCTCCCGACATCACACCATGCGCTTTATTTCCTTTGAGAATTCGTCAAAGATCTTATGTACAAGACCCAGGTGACAGACATTGCTGATTTAAAAACAAGAATATCAGCCTATATTCCTATATTTCAACAAATTAATTGAAAATGCTGGAGCGTACATGACAGAATTTGGAATATCGACTTGATGTTTTGAGAATCACTAATGGTGCAAATATTGAAACATTGTCACTTATGTGAAACAAATTTTGGATAATAAAGATTCTAAATACAATTGTTACAAACTCTTTGGTTCACTAATAATATATTTATACTATGAGAAGATTGTCCAGATAATTCTAGGACACACTATAATATATATATATATATATATATATATAACACACAATATAATATATATATATATATATATATATATATATATATATATATATATATATATATATATATATATATATATATATATATATATATATATATATATATTTATATAAATATATAAAAAAACTATCCAGAAACTCATTCGAAAGATAGAAATTCATAAAAACATGAGACAGATAATTCTGTATATTTTTTCTCAAAAGATTTTTTCTATTTTTAATTCAGACTATATATATATATATATATATATATATATATATATATATATATATATATATATATATATATATATATATATATATATATATATATATATATATATATATATATATATATATATATATAAATATATATATATATATATATATATATATATATATATATATATATATATATATATTTATATATATATATATATATATATTTATATATATATATATATATATATATATATATATATATATATATATATATATATATATATATATATATATATATATATATATATATATATATATATATATATATATATATATATAATTCTTAGTGAGTAAGATGACCAGAGATTTTAACATCTTCAGATTTGGAGGAGATGAAAGTGGGTGGTAGTAGTTTTCAATAACAAGTAGAACCATAATTAGTGGTAGAGGCGAAACAGCTGTTCTCTTGTCAATATTTTCCCTAAGGTATTTATTTACCATAGTCATCTCCATCTAAATAATGCCGGACGAGTAATTCCTCTCAATCAAAATTTTCCGAAACGTTTCTGTAAAAAAAAAAATCAATTAGACAAAAATTAGTTTTATTTTTCAAAGTTTTTCTTTATAAATTAAAGAAATTTTAAGCAGTTTTATTTCAAGAAATTAAAAACACTCAAGATCATTACCAATTTAAACAAAAAGTTTTTCAGGGCTAAGAGAAGGTTTCACTGGAGTTTCTAAAAGTATTGGGCAGCTCCTCCCAGTAACCGATCCCTCCATAAGTATTACTTCTCCTCAAAAGGCAACATCAAGATTCTTCACCATATACTGTATTAGAATTTGATTTGATTCTGGATCAGCAACTTCCGGACTTTCCAGTAACCTACTTGGGACTGACCGCAACCTTCTCAATCGAATTCATTTTCGTTTTCTGATATACTGTATATATATATATATATATATATATATATATATATATATATTTATAAATTGATATATATATTTTTCTATACTATATATATATATATATATATATATATATATATATATATATATATATATATATATATATATATATATATATATATATATATATATTCAAAAGTTTTTGATAAATTGAAGCTTTAACCGAAATTATGGTATCTACAAAATGGTTTTTTAACTCTTCTATTTATAAGCACACCTCTTTTTACACTATACTATATTATGTATATATATATATATATATATATATATATATATATATATATATATATATATATATATATATATATATATATATATATATATATATATATATATATATTAAGAATAATGCCGAATATTCGGTATTAATATTCGGTATTCGGCCTATTCAGCCAAATACCGAATATTCGGTATTCGGCTTTTTTCCGAACTATTCGGGCCGAATATTGAGCTTTATAAACAATAATTTACGTCAACATAAGGAAAAGTTATTTCAATTTAAAATTGAAATTTTAGAAACTTATTTTCCAAAAAATAAAAATATAGCCAAATTTTGTAGCCAATATGGCGAAAATCTTTGTCATTTGTCAGATCCTATAAGGGCCTTTGACATTTATATTCTATAAAATAGAATTCATTTAGTGATGCGGGATAATGGACTAAACATGGTAGCTGGTATAAAGGAAGTGGCTTGCTATTAATTTCATGTTTTATTCACATGTTGCAACTATGAATTCACGATTCAATATTATGTCAGAAGTCTGTTAAAGATATTTTATTGACTTGCAGAAGCATATCCTCTCATTTCACCATTCAGCAGCAGCAGCTTAAAACTTTGCAGATGCAGCTGAATGTCAAACAACATAAATTAATTCAAGACGTTTCTACACTGGAACAGAACTTATGATAAGCTTAAAAGATTGTTTGAACAAAAAGTTCCCTATCCATATATACGCTGCTGAATGCAATCAGAAAATGTTGACTGATTTTCAGTCTGGGAATACCATTTACTCGAGCCATTTGACAACATCACTAAAACAAGCATTAAAAGTGAGTAACAGTCGCCCAAGTGATCCCTTCCATTTTAGCAATAAATCTATTTTTTTAAATAAGGCAATTAAAAGCAAAAAGCTTCAGTGGAATAATTACACTCGTTGAAGAGCTTAAGAAATCAGTAGAAAAAAAAGACTTTCTAAGTTTCTATGTGATAAATCTTTGTGTGTAGCTACTTTCTTAGATCTGCGATTGAAGCTAATTTTTCAACATGAATCAGATGAATCAGTAAAAAATATGGTCGTTGAGGCATGGAAAGAAATGCATGAAATTTAGCTCCTGACTCTTCTGCTGACGATGATTCACGTAGTGGGGAAAGGGAAGGTTCCATTTTCACTTCTTTAATGGATTGTTTAAAGAAATTGTGGCATCAAAATCGTCATACAGAAAGAAAGTGAGAGTGAAAAAAGAAAGTCCCATTCTTCTGACGATGTGATTATTGTACATAAAAGTAAAAGGCTACATACGGAATTACATCAAGAAATAAACAAATATATAAGTTTGCCTACTTTGACCAGTGAAGACAATGATATTCCCTTCAATTGGTGGAAAAACACTGGAAATAGTTTTATGAATTTGAAAAAACTAGCAATAAAATACCTTTCAGCTCCACCGTCATCAGTCGAAAGTGAAAAGAATATTTAGAACAGGAGGAAATATTTATGAAGCCACAAGAAATAGTTATCCCCTGAAAATTGAGAACTGCTAATGTTCTGTCATTTAACCTTATTCAAATGTAGTTTAGTTTAATATCTTTAACTACGAAACTTTCAATTTTCATTTAATTATTTTTAATATGTGAATGGTTTGCTATAGGTAAGAAATAGTTATTTACTTTTTGTTTTATTACTTTGTATATAACAATGGTAAACATGAAATTTCTTGGACGGGGTTTCGCAATTGATTAATTATTGATGTGCTGATTCCAAAAATGTAATCGGTTTTTGCATATCACATCGCATTTGTGAGATATTGTGTGTAACACAGATTTGTAAATTTTTTGATTTTTACATTTTTCAAGAGGGTCTACGACAATTCTGATCTATGCACATATATATATATATATATATATATATATATATATATATATATATATATATATATATATATATATATATATATATATATATATATATATATATATATATATATATATATATATATGCTTAGAATAATGAATAGGGATGGTGCTTTTGTAACTGATGAAATGGATGTGAGGGGAGTGTGGAAAGAACACTTCGAAAATCTGCACAATATTAACAGTAATGATGAGGTGTTAGTGAATGTGTGTGGGTTTGATGGTGCAAGAAGGAATAGGTATTTTGGGGATGAGGTTATTAGTAAGGAGGAGGTAATGGGTAGAGTGAGAAAGTTGAAGAATGGTAAATCTGCAGGTATAGATGAAATTACTGGTGAAATGATCAAGAGCGGAGGCGAGATGGTGATTGATTGGATTTGGAAGTTGTGTAATAAAGCGTTTATGGAGGGTATAGTTCCAAGGGATTGGAGGAGAGCGGTAATAGTACCCTTGTATAAGGGTAAGGGAGAAAAGGGGAACTGTAGAAATTATAGGGGAATAAGTTTATTGAGTGTTGTAGGGAAGGTATATGCTGGTATTTTGGTCGAAAGAGTGCGTCGAGTGACTGAAGGACTGATTGGTGAAGAACAAGGTGCGTTTAGGAGTGGTAGAGGATGTGTGGATCAAATCTTTACGTTAAAACAAATGATTGAGAAAATGAGGGAGAAGAAGAATAAATTATATTTAGGTTTTATGGATCTGCAACAGGCGTATGATAGAGTTAATAGGGAAGCTTTATGGCAGGTATTAGTGATATATGGTGTTGGTGGTAGGCTTCTGAATGGAATCAAAAGTATGTATGACGATAGTGAAGCGATGGTGTAGAATAAATGGTGTCAATGGTGATTGGTTTAGGATTAATAGCGAGTGAGACAGGGTTGTGTTATGTCTCCTTGGTTATTCAATTTGTATATGGATGATGGGGGTTATGAAGAATTCGAGAATTGGGGATGGCAGGGGGT
>JABUQX010134198.1:7500-24640 GCA_015478945.1 Trachelipus rathkii | reverse complement strand
TCGACAGCGTCAACTGATACCGAATGAATCCGGGAAAAAGTGTCGGCCACCATGTTGTCTGCTACTCCTCTGATATAACTTGCTGTAGAAATATATTCTGTTAGTACTGAGAGATGTTGCTGTTGACGATCACTTTTGTCAGGATTTTTGGAGTAGAAAGCGGAAACAAGAGGTTTGTGATCTGTGCAAAGGGTGACGACTCTTCCTTCTAACATGTGTTTAAAATGAAGGACAGCATAATATGCTGCCAAAAGTTCTCTGTCGAAAGCAGAATATCTTCTTTGGGGATCTGATAACTTCTTGCTGTAGAAGTCAATGGGAACAGGTTGACCATCAATCATCTGGTGTAATGCTGCTCCGATTGAAGTCTGACTGCTGTCAGTTACCAGTTGTAAATGTGAGACATTAGGTAAAGAGAAAGGGAGTGTTAGGGCATTTTGAAGAGCTTCCTTAGTATCTTGAAAAGCTGTCACTTCTTCTGGAGTCCATTCAAGAGATTTATCCTTGGGATGAAACTTAGCTTTTTCAGATAATGGAAAGACGATTTTGGCAAAATTAGGGATAAATCTTCTGTAGTATCCTAACATCCCAAGGTATCTTCGTAGAGATGCTGAATCACACGGTAGAGGAAAGCTTGAGATGGATTCTTTCTTTTCGTTGGGAGGACATAGACCTTCTGAAGACACGGTGTAGTCGAGAAAATTGAGTGAAGATTGGTTAAATTCACATTTTTCTAAAGAGATTTTAAAACCATTTTCTTGGAGGAGTTTAAAAACTTGTTTCAGATGATTTTCATGTTCAGCTTTGGACGTAGAAAAAATGAGACAATCGTCTAGATAGGTAAACACGAAGGGAAGGTCTCTGAAGATGGAGTCCATTACTCTTTGAAATGTAGCTCCCGCATTCTTTAAACCAAAAGGCATAGATAAAAATTCGAAGAGACCAAACGGAGTGATGACTGCTGTTTTCTCTATATCTTCTGGTCTAATGGGGATTTGGTGATAAGCCTTTTGAAGGTCAATCTTGGAAAATATGGTAGAGTTATGCAGGCGTTGAGATAGGCTCTGAATGTGTGGAATGGGATATCTATCCTGTTTTGTTATGCTGTTAAGGGCTCTGAAATCTCCACAAGGTCTCCATGTTCCAGGTGTTTTCTTAGGCACGAGGTGTAAAGGAGACGCCCATGCAGATTTACTTGGCCTAATTATCACTTTTTGTACAACGTCAAATTCAGCTTTGCATCTTTTAACTTGTCGTCAGGCAATCGGCGAAAGTTCGGCAAAAAAACCGGGCTGAATCGCCAGTTTCTATGTAGTGTTTTGGTACATTATCTTTAATTACCAGGATTGTTAATGCTCCATAGTGAAATTAAAGAAGGAAATCTTGTAGAGTGAATTTGGCGTCTGCATTTCTTTCATCTTGAAGAGAGATGACACTGAGGAAGATATCAACCATCAGACCGACGCAATGAAAGGCAATTTCTGCCTACTATAAATGTCCAGGTGAATTCTCTTCTTAATTTTGGTATACTGATATTTGCCACAACTTCACCATGACACTTTATGGGCGAGCCATTGGCTGCGGAACAAGTGACGTTTGAAGGGTGCAGCGTCATGTTAGAGACCATGTTATATGGAAGGCTAGATATGCTGGCTCCGGTATCTAGTAAAAACTGGTGCATGGTGCCAAAAATCCGTACATCTATTGTTAACTGCGAAGTTGACACGGCACAAATGTCAACTTGCTCCTTTAGTTTTCCGACGGAGTTGGGGATGCTGCTCTTGATGGAGGTCTAGAATTAGGTAGGATGTTTAGTCCCGTTTTGTTTGGCCATGTACACCATGGTTTACAGCTTTTAGAGCGTGGTCCATAATAAATGTGGCCTCTACACACCTTTGGTCGTTGATTTTCGTGGAACGGCGCCAGGCCAAAAGTAGTGGTTGTTCTTGATCTTGATGCGGCGGGGGCAATGGCGGTGGCAGGGGATGATACAGCCATGACAGGAGCTTGTGGGCTTAATAACAAGATGTCATTAGCTAAATCTCCCAACTGTTGAAGTGTGAGAGTAGAATGGGCGGCTAAGGCTGTGCGAATGTGACTCGGTAGAGTTTTCAAAAATTGCACCTTGACCAAGTCCTCTCCAATATTTAATTTCTCTGCCTGCCGAATCATATCCTGTAGATATATAGATGGTTTGCCACTGTAGACCTTTTTGGAAAGTAGATCATTATAAAGCTCCACCTTAGATTTTTCGTAAGTATTTATGACCGCCGTTTTGAAACGGTCATAATCTTCTGCATCAAGTTCGGCTTGGGATATTCTATCCAAAACTTCAGGCGGAATTTGCGACATAACATGAAAGTACTTAGTTCGTGAGGACCTTATGTTAGCGAGATGAAATTGTGCTTCCATGACACGAAACCATGTTGGGACTGAAGATTCCGAAAAAGTTGGTGGTTTAATTTTCATTGTTGAAATGGATTCTGCCTCTCTTTGATTGTTATCCTGTCCTTGATCGTCTGCCATCTTTGTGGTATCAAATTTTCAGCTCTAGGATCACCAATTATATAGTTATCAAATCCAATTATATAGTTGTTGATTCGGTTATATTGGTATCTGTATGGTCACCACTCGATATGGTATCCTATTATCTGGTATGACAACTATATAGCGACGGAGGATGATCAGCATGTATGCCGCGGTGTCAGTCTGTTCCACTTCAGGATAAGCCGTCGACTGGTTCGGATTAAGTCCGGCTAAGGCAAAGGCGGTCGAAGGTTGTCGGAGAGGGTATGCTGATCTGCACGAGCTCGTTGGCTAAACAGGAGGCTGGGTGTTCTTCTGGCCAACTCTGGGACAATCTGGAAGGGACAGAGAGTATAAAATACTCTCTGTAGTTATCTCTATGACAGGTAACCTCAGCGGCTACCTGCGAAATTATCTCTTTAGTAGTTAAACTACTTTTTAGGTGGCAGACTAACTGGAGGATCTCGGAGGTCAGGCGAAGATATCACCATCCACGGAGACCATCCACCGACAGGAGAACCTCTTGAAGATCGTCCAAAGGGTTCTTGGTAACCCTGAGGAGGTTCCTAAGCCTCTTGGTAGGCTCAGAGAGAGGGAGAGAGGGCCAGTCGGAGATCTTGTAGTCCAACTCCGGGGGAGAGACGAGGCAGCCCAACTTCTTGTAGAGAGACGTGGCAGTTCAACTTCTCGTAGAGAGACGTGGCAGTTCAACTTCTAGTAGAGAGACGAGGGAGTCCAACTTCTTGTAGTATCTTCTTCTTCCTGGCTAGCTAAAAACTACGACTTATTCTTTAAGGCTAATAAGAAAAGCAAAAAAAAAAAACAGATTGTTTATTTTTAACGAAAAAGTCGTACAAAGTTATAATAAAAAAAGTTACGTAAATAATAATTAAGTTTTTATACAAATAATATTAATATTTACATTTGACAAATTTATAACTTTTATTTTTATTTTTATTATAATATTTTATACATATTTAAAAAAAATATATATATTTTATGGTCTAACTTTCATAAAATGGATCATTGAAAATATAATAAAACGAAAAATTGCCAAAACTCCCGATAGATGGCGTATGCCTTCACTTTCTGAACATAATTGAAAAACCAAAATGGCCTTCATATTTAAAAGTTTATCAATATTGCTTAAATCTAAGTTTTATAATATATATATATATATATATATATATATATATATATATATATATATATATATATATATATATATTTTTAAATATATATTGTATATATATATATATATATATATATATATATATATATATATATATATATATATATATATATATATATATATATATATATATATATATATATACAAATATATATGGTATTATAATATAATAAATGGAATATACAATTTTTAATTATTAACATCTAAATAATGAAAATAAGTCATTTTTAAATTTAATAGACTTTGTGATATTTCTGTTACTTTTGCTTTTATGGTTCATTCTGTAAGTATTTTCTTTTGGGGAATATATATATATATATATATATATATATATATATATGTATATATATACATTTATATATATATATATATATATATATATATATATATATATATATATATATATATATATTTTGAGGATAAAAAGTAGCACCAGGGCCTTTGACATGGAGAACACTTTATTATACTATCAACGTTTCGGAAAACACAGTTTCCATCATCAGGCTAAAATATATAGAACAATAATTACAAAACTAAAAAACTTAAGTGTAACAGGTATTTACAACTTATTAATATAAACAAAACAAGATAGTTCTATATATTAAACATTAATATTTAACGGTGTTATTATAAAGAATACAAATGAAGCGAGCTTGGAAATGACCCCTTTTGCACATTACGAACACACTATAAAAAAAATTTCTAATTATATACATCGAAATCTATATAACAATTCAAAAATTAACAATAGGACTAACTATATTAAATTGCAATAAATTATCAACGGACAGATTGAACTTGGAGATATCGAATAATACTTACAATTTAACGTTTTAAAAGGTTGGTATCGGACAAAATACTATGGTAACTCATTTGACGGGTTAAAAGAGCAGCAACTTGTATGGTCCGCTGTCACTGTTCAAAGAAGGTTTCGTGTTGGCAATGTGTAAGGTTTCTAAAATATGTAGGTTGGTTGTTGATTTTGCTTGAGACAGTATTGAAAAATTGGACAAATTAAAGGGATGGTCATTATCTTGCGAGTGGTTTCTTATTGCAGAAAAGGTTGGAGAATTGAATGGTAGTTTTGTGCGGGAAGACACCCCCTTGTGTTCATCAACTCTCACACTGAGCTGGCGAGCAGAACTGCCAACATAGGCGGCATTACAGCCGTCACATGTGAATTTATAGATAAGAGATGAGCGAAGCACAGTGGGAATACCCTCTTTGTGATGGCAAAAGGAAGCTATTTTAAAGGACGAGTTAAAGGTCAGAATAATATTTAACTGTGGGAAAAAATTCATTAGGCAGTGATTAAGGTCCTTACGTAGTTTTATATGGATGTGTTCATAGTATGGTAAAGGTAAATAAAGTTTAAGCTTAGGGGCAGTGAGAGTCAAGAGTTTTTGATCAAATTTGGAGGATAACAATTCTTTTATGTATTTATGAATAAGAGAAGGTGGGAAAAAATTGAGTTTGAAAAAGTCTAGTAGAAAGTTGAAATCTAAGTGCATTAGGCTGTAATTGGATGTTAGATGAAAAGATCTGAAGATCAAAGTCCTGATACTATTACATTTAAAAACTAAAGGAATATGACTGAAAAAATTAATACCAAGGCCGGTGAATGTCTTTTTTCTATAAATGGAAGTTGAAAAATCTGTGGGGGACTTTTTTATAAAGATATCTAAAAAAGGAAGGGAGTTATTAATTTCATCTTCTCTGGTGAACGTTATATTAGGTAATTGGGAATTCATGTAATCAAAAAAGGGGGTGATTTTGTTTATGTTGGTAAAAAGCAAGAAAGTGTCGTCCATATATCTCTTGTAGTGTGAAGGTTTGAAGGAGGGGGGGCAGTTTATAACGCATTTTTCAATCTTCCACTAATTTTCATGGTTTCGATAAAAAAGAATTCAAAACTCTCCTAATGCTGGCTACGCACGATACTTATTTCTTCTTTAATGATACACTATACTTACAAACTAATTCCCTTGCTATGGGTTCACCCCTTAGTGCTATCTTGGCTAACACCTACCTAATCCATTATGAACAGATCTGGCTAAATAACTGCCCCCCCTCCTTCAAACCTTCACACTACAAGAGATATATGGACGACACTTTCTTGCTTTTTACCAACATAAACAAAATCACCCCCTTTTTTGATTACATGAATTCCCAATTACCTAATATAACGTTCACCAGAGAAGATGAAATTAATAACTCCCTTCCTTTTTTAGATATCTTTATAAAAAAGTCCCCCACAGATTTTTCAACTTCCATTTATAGAAAAAAGACATTCACCGGCCTTGGTATTAATTTTTTCAGTCATATTCCTTTAGTTTTTAAATGTAATAGTATCAGGACTTTGATCTTCAGATCTTTTCATCTAACATCCAATTACAGCCTAATGCACTTAGATTTCAACTTTCTACTAGACTTTTTCAAACTCAATTTTTTCCCACCTTCTCTTATTCATAAATACATAAAAGAATTGTTATCCTCCAAATTTGATCAAAAACTCTTGACTCTCACTGCCCCTAAGCTTAAACTTTATTTACCTTTACCATACTACGAACACATCCATATAAAACTACGTAAGGACCTTAATCACTGTCTAATGAATTTTTTCCCACAGTTAAATATTATTCTGACCTTTAACTCGTCCTTTAAAATAGCTTCCTTTTGCCATCACAAAGAGGGTATTCCCACTGTGCTTCGCTCATCTCTTATCTATAAATTCACATGTGACGGCTGTAATGCCGCCTATGTTGGCAGTTCTGCTCGCCAGCTCAGTGTGAGAGTTGATGAACACAAGGGGGTGTCTTCCCGCACAAAACTACCATTCAATTCTCCAACCTTTTCTGCAATAAGAAACCACTCGCACGATAATGACCATCCCTTTAATTTTTCCAATTTTTCAATACTGTCCCAAGCAAAATCAACAACCAACCTACATATTTTAGAAACCTTACACATTGCCAACACGAAACCTTCTTTGAACAGTGACAGCGGACCATACAAGTTGCTGCTCTTTTAACCCGTCAAATGAGTTACCATAGTATTTTGTCCGATACCAACCTTTTAAAACGTTAAATTGTAAGTATTATTCGATATCTCCAAGTTCAATCTGTCCGTTGATAATTTATTGCAATTTAATATAGTTAGTCCTATTGTTAATTTTTGAATTGTTATATAGATTTCGATGTATATATTAGAAATTTAAGCCAAAGTGTTACCAGATTATTGTTCATTTCCAAGCTCGCTTCATTTGTATTCTTTATAATAACACCGTTAAATATTAATGTTTAATATATAGAACTATCTTGTTTTGTTTATATTAATAAGTTGTAAATACCTGTTACACTTAAGTTTTTTAGTTTTGTAATTATTGTTCTATATATTTTAGCCTGATGATGGAAACTGTGTTTTCCGAAACGTTGATAGTATAATAAAGTGTTCTCCATGTCAAAGGCCCTGGTGCTACTTTTTATCCTCAAACTAAAATTCCCATCTACTAGAAGCTGGATTGATATTATATATATATATATATATATATATATATATATATGTGGTGAAATAGATATATATATATATATATATATATATATATATATATATATATATATATATATATATATATATATATTGAGTCCAAGGGTACAGGTTTGAGTCTTTATTCTTCTCAATTCTAGTGAGTTCTAGTGATCGTATCCCTTTCAACTTGTTTTGGTTGTTAGGCCTCTCTGCCGCCTAGGTTTCACCTGACACCTCCCTGTAATGAGGTAATGAGTCCCACCATCTGTTTTAGCTGGCGGTACGAGGCAGCTTGACATGCTTCTGCAATGACCTGAGCAGAAGCGAGTTTGATCCTGAGTAGGCTTAAGTGATGTGAGCCACTAAACCGTGAGCCAAGAGCTGGTTTAAATCCTGAAACAAGCATATTCAAGTCCAAGCCAGAAGCCCTCCCACAGAAACCCCATTTGATTCAGTTGAGCCTGGCTGCAGGTCGAGAAACCATGGAGATTCCGCAACAGCCACAGCAACAAAGCAGAGAATGGAGTGGAAGGAGTCAGAGTCCGAGAAGGAGTCGGAGTCCGAGAGGGAGTCGCCCTTCTCCGCAGTAGAGTCAGAATGGGGGCTGAGTTTGAGCTGAGACAAAGTAAGCCGTGCTTTGACCAAAACTTGCTTTTGAACTTACATAATATATGGTACCATCAAACCGTATGTGTATATACTGAATTCATCCTTCTAACAATGGTAGTAGTAGTAGTAGTAGTAGTAGTAGTAGTCACAACAGTCAGTCCTATTTTGTTTAAAGGTTGAGTGAAGGCTCCATGCATGCACGCGACGGCAGGCGCGAAACCGACGCGTGCGCCCGCAGGCGCAATTTTGGCACGCAAACGTGTAAATATACTGGCACTGAATTCAAGCTGTTACGCTATTCTGTAACGTAGTACAATGTATTCCGTTTTCTATGCTTCGACCGCACGCTAAATAATAATATTTTTTTGATTAATTAATTTAGGAGCATCTGATTTTCTTCAAACTGGTGATTTAATTTCATTTCCTATAACCCTTTTTCTAAACTTTAAGTCCCCTTGGCGTAGCCAAGGTTTTGAGTTCGTGCACCATATGGCTATGGATAAGGTCTTGTTAAAAATAAATGAAAAATGTAAAAATATTAATTAATGTATATATTTATGTATATATATATATATATATATATATATATATATATATATATATACTATACCTCCGTAATGATTGGCGTAGGAGTCGTCCCTTGGATGAAATTTTATTTGTACCAGTCCCTATACGAATTGAAAATATTAAATAGTCTTATAACCTATTACCAAGAGTTGGAGTCAGAGAAGGGGTTGAGCCGACTCCGGAGCGGAATTGGAATGGAACATGATCGGATCCAGAGTTGTGTGATACCTGAATCAAAACTTGTTTTTGACTTGCCTAATGAATTTTACATTAAACCATATGTACTGAGAAGTGCTGAGTTCGAATACACTGGTCTCTCCCCTATATGAGATGTTATTAACCTCAAACGGGTGTGTGGCTACGTCATCATTGATAAATAATACATACAATACATACATACATACACCTATAAGTGTGTATGGGAGAAAGATACTCGCATTGAATTCTAGTTGTGACGTTATTCTATAACGTAATGGATCGTAACCTGTTTCCTACGTTTAGACCGTATACTTTTAATAAATAAATGGATAAATAAATAAATAAATAAAATAATAAAATAAAATAAAATAAAATAAAGTAAAATAAAATAAAATAAAATAAAATAAAATAAAATAAAATAAAATAAAATAACTTAAAAAATAAAAAAATAAATAAATAAATAAATTTTCCTTTAAACTATGACTTTAATAATTTGTATACTCTATTTTCTTTTCAAACAAGCACAATTATATTTTAAATTTATTTTCATATAACCCGTTTCCTAAACTTTGAGCACTAACTATAATATTTTGAGTATGTCATTTTCTTTTAACCTGAAACTTTTAAATTTTCACATTTTCTTTTGTAAAATAAACATATTTTATTTTGCTTAAAGTTTTTATTTATTTTATATGTTTTCTATAGTATATTAAGTTTTTATTATTATTTAAAGTTTCATTTTACTTTTATTTTGTGATTAAATTTTTTATTTATTGTAAAAATATATTTATTTTTAGAAAATCTGTTTTATTATTGAACATTTTTGTTTTTACTAAAAAAATTAATCTTTTATTAAAATATATACTTTATTGACCCTAAAGCAGTAAAGCAGTAAAACAGTAACTCAAGCACCCTATCAGAACCTCTCTCCCACCCGGTATTGCTCTATTGTTTTACTGCTTTATGGTTTTTAAAATACATATTTAATTACCCTAAAGCAATAGAGCAGTTGTTCAAAACAACCGATCCCAACTTATCCTATTCAAGTTACAAGTTACTGCTTTTACTGCCTCAATGTCATTAAATATGTGCTTTATAGAGCCTTAAGTAGTAAAACAGTAGCGCAAACACCCAATCCCAAACCCCTTTCCATGTACTATTGATGTACTACTTTACAGTTTTACATCATATTTGAACCTTCATTTTGTATTTTAAAGTCGCAGATTGCATAAAAATAACTTCAATGTAGTAAAGCTTAAAATGAAAAACTTTATATTTTAAAACATTTTTATTACATATTTACTATAGTTTTAAATATATAATATGTACATATTGGCAAAATAAATAAACCTTTTCTCCAGCCACGAACATCCTAGGTATCACTTGTAAGTATTGTCACATATCCTCCAGATATCTCATTTCTGATAGTTGCTATTATATATAGTTAATCAAGCGCGTCTTTGAAAATTTTATATGAATAGGCGTTGGTATTTTCATTTAAAATGTGCTACATTGACGATAAATGTATTTCACTGTTGATTGTATCCGTATTTTTCTCTATATGTCTGTCCAGAATAGGGTTCATCTTATTATACTTAAACATAATATCAATGTAAAATAAAACATGAAATAATAATAAAAACTTAAAATGCAATATAAAATTAATAAAATAGATAAAAACTTTAATCAAAAGAAAATATAATAATTTAGGTTTACAAATGAAAATATGAAAATATAAATGTTTCAGGTTAAAAAAGAATGATGTACTCAAAATATTATTGTTAATACTCAAAGTTTAGGAAACGGGTTATATGAAAAGAAATAAAAAATATAATTGTGCCTGTTTGAAAATAAAATGAAAAATACAAATTATTAAAGTCATAGTTTATAGGAAAAATTTATTTATTTATTTATTAAAAGTATATCGAAGCGTTGAAAACGGATTACGATGCATTAAGTTATAGAATAACGTTACAACTAGAATTCAGTGGGAGTATCTTACTCCCGTACAAATTTATAGGTTATGTATTCATATATATGTATATATATATATTTATACATATATATAGTATATATATATTAGTTATATGAAGAGCAGTAGTATATAGTGCGGTTATATATATATATATATATATATATATATATATATATATATATATATATATATATATTATTTATACGTTGATGGCGTAGCCACACACCTCCTGAGATTTATAACATCTAGAGGGTGGAACCATTGTATTCGAACTCGGCACCCTTTGCCAAGAGTACCTCAAACTATTATAGTTAATGATTAAAGTTTAGAAAACGGGTTATGAAAAGAAATAAAAAATATAAATGTACCTGTTTGAAAAGAGAATGGAGTATAGAAGTTATTAAAGTCATAGCTTAAAGAAAAATATATTTATTTATTAAAAGTGTGTTGTCGAAGCGTAGAACACGGAATACATTGCAATACGTTATTGAATAACGTCAGAGCTAGAATCCAATACGAGGGTTGAAACCAGTGTATTCGTTCTCAGCACCAACCATTACATGAGGTTTTTATTCAAGCACCGCACTATTCTGTCTCAGCCCTCACTCAGCCTCCATTCTGACCCCACTCCGGAGTCGGGCAGAGTCCTTCTCGGACTTTGGCTCCTTCCTCAGCTAAGCATTCTCTACTTTATTTCGCCTTTTCTCTTCTAGGAACCCCTCCCGGGGATCTCAAACACACCGTGGGAACTTGAAACACTCAAAATCAAGTTTTACGGGTTTGTAAACATAGGAAAAGATACACCACTTGTACTATTATATGCTTATTTCAGGATTCTGATACATCTCCAACTCTAATAACTTGGAGCTCAGCATCATTAGCCTACTCAGGATCCGACTCCGACTCCGATTCCTTTGCAGAAGCATGTCGGCAGCTTATTTTCCACATAGCTATAACCATAGGCAAAATTTGGGACTCAGTTCCCCCCCCCCGGGATGGTGCAGCGGTGTGAAACCTCGGCTCTGCCATGGTGACACCACCTCTCGCGTTAGCTTTTATTGCATTAAAACTCATTATTAAATCGCAACAAACAAATAATGATATTAGGAAATATCATAATAATATCCTCTAATAAGCATGTATTTCAAACTATGTAAAAAACAACCATTTGAAATGCATTGAAATTTTTTGAATTGTACTGAAAAATTGTTTCAAGACGTCCGAGAAAAAGGACTCAACATTTTGTGCCAAAAAAATTGAATCAACGCCTTCTCCCACTATTTCGATCGCCATAATATTTAGTACCGTATATTTGATCTTCATTTTGGCATAACTCAGTTGCTGATTATCAAAACTGTGAAACTTGCTGAAGACATCCATCTTATGTTCTCTTTGCTACATTGCAAAGGAAAAATCGTTTTATTAATTTCTTTTTGGAGATAATCGAATTTTTGTAATTGACACCACCTCACATTTAATATGTGATTTTTAATTTCATATTCATATAATATGCGTTATAATGCATCTGTGTATTATGTCATTTGCAAATCTATGTGTTTAAGCTATAATAACGACACATTTCATCTTAATAAATCCTGTAGACTTTTTAACCAGCCCATTTTAAATAACATTTTGGTATATAATATTGTTTCTAATAGTTCAATTTTCATGGGAGCTATATTTTTGTGTTTGCTTTGGCACCCTTTATTCATCATATAAAGGAAAGGTAATTTGTTTAATAAAAGGATAGGACACCTTCGAGAGTGAGAAATTTTTTAGTTTTTTTTAGGGGGGGCTAGGTCCTCCCCCTTTCATTTAAAAAAATTCCTCTATCATTTTCTCAATGTTCATATCAAAATACATATGTATACAAATTTCACATATGTAAGTTATAAATTCTGAATAGGAAGAGAGTATAGCGGTATATGTTGGAGATATACAGCATGAAGAGCATATGCTATATATATATATATATATGGTATATAGATATATATATATATATTATATATATATATATATATATATATATATATATATATATATATATATATATACATATATATATATATATATATATATATGCTATGACAAAGTCTCTCCACTTTGGCTTAGTAATATTTCCACAAAAGAGGAGAAGCCCCTGGATTTAATTTGATGATACCTTATTGAAAAACTTTATTTTTAATACATATTAATAACGTAATGACAATTAAAGATAATGAAATATATACAAAGTAGTTTTATATATATATATATATATATATGGTATATATAAGGTTGGGAAAGAGAACAGTAGCAGAAGTATATATATATATATATATATTATAAAAAGCATATATATATATATGTATATATATATATATGGTATATAAAACATATATGGCGCGATATATATTATATATAGTGGTATATATAGGGGGGGGATATTAAGTTATATAGAGATATATATATATATGTTAGATATATATATATAGGTAAGAGAGACATGAGAATATAAGTGATATATATATATATATATATATATAAGTTATATATGGTAAATTATATATATATATATATATGGTATAAGATACTAGTACTGATACATAAGAGTATAAGAGTATAAGAGTATCAGATATATATATATAAGATAAGTGCTATATATATATATACAATTATATATGCAACCTCCTTAATGTAAACCTAAATTCAAATTTAAAGTGAACATCCTTTTAATGGAATTATTTCTCATACTAAGGTAGGCTGTTTCTCTCTTCTTAATTTTCTTGTTATGCCCCCCTGGTGGCCCGGTCCTGTGCTCTACTAAAGTAGCAAATTTTATTGGCTCCAGGCCATCAATAGATAGCACTTTGCAGACTGTATCATGTCCCGTCTGGAGAAACGTGCCTTCACAGAAAACATTCCAACTCCCTTCTAGCCTCCTCACAAGTTTCCACTGTAAATCCAGAAATCATCCTTGTTGCCTTACTTTTCTCTCTATCATATCTAAATCTTTCTTTAAGGGCCTAAACTTGCACAATACTCTATTATTAGCCTAACATAGCGTAATTAAAATGCCATTTTTACTTTGCTCGTAAACAAGAATGTGGATTTAATATGGCGGGCATGTTGTTTGCTTCATGGTATGATTCCTAACACTGATTAGCTACTTTTAAATACTGCTTATAGCTCATCTAAATCTTTTCTTGGTCCACAGACTCAAGCCAATCCCCCCCATTCATATCGTTCAAACTTTTATTTGAGAAACCTAGGGTGAAGAACCTTACACTTTTTGGTATTAAAATTATGTCACTGCCCAACAAAGAAGTTGTCAAGATCATTTTATTTGAATATTTACACATCCTTCACTATTCCTAAACTGTGGTGGCCACTTTGCATCATCTGCAAACTTTAGAAACCTTGCATTTAACTCCATGGGTTCATATTTCTATTTATATATATGAGGAAATTACTAGTGGGCCCCAGCTCTGAAACCCCGTGGGACACACCACTCTTCACCAGTTCCCATGATGACTTATTGCCATTTAGTTGTACACACTGTTTTCTATTCCAAAACCACTTTTTAATCCAACTATGTACCACCCCACCTACATCTGCCTTATGTTAGGAACCTTATCAAAGCTTTGTATATATATATAGCAGCAGCAGAGAGTAAGAAATACAGAGGTTGAGCATATATGATATATATGATATGATTGCGCAGAGATAGGAGCATATATATATATATATATATATATATATATATATATATATATATATATATATATATGTTATATATATATATATATATATTATGGCGCATATATATATATATAATAATAATAATAATAATAATAATAATACATTAATACACACACACACACACACACAACAATAACAATAATGATCATAATTACCACATACTCAAAAGTTTCCTAGAAAGTAATTTGCTTTCCTCAAAGAAAACTTAAATTTTGCCATTTTTTTTTAATTGTTTAAACGTTTTTCATAATATCAAATAGGGGTTCAGCGACAAATTTAGAGATGACTTTTCTTTTGTATGTTATATGACTATACATTTTAAGCAATTAGATTCTTTGTCGAGAGATGTGATATTATATGGAATAATAAATGATAATGTGCTCGCAATTATTCAGACAAATGAAGAGATGACCCAGGCAAATAAGTCTAGTAAGACTCTTCA
This sequence comes from Trachelipus rathkii, assembly GCA_015478945.1. Classification (NCBI taxonomy): domain Eukaryota; kingdom Metazoa; phylum Arthropoda; class Malacostraca; order Isopoda; family Trachelipodidae; genus Trachelipus; species Trachelipus rathkii. The sequence continues at coordinate 9,862 of JABUQX010134198.1, read as the reverse complement.
CTTTCATTGTTCCACTTCTTTTCAAGAGCATATATATATATATGAAGAGCAGGCAGTATATATATATATATATATATATATATATATATATATATATATATATATATATATATATATAATGAAAAATGGAAATAAAGTGTAATGTAAATTTTAAAAAGGATTGAGTTATTTTTTATTTCATCTGGTCAGTCATCTCCGCATCAATAGATGACTGGAAGCTTCCAAGCCACTGATATATATATATATATATATAGGGAGTATATATATATAGTATAAGTATATATATATATATATGGTGTTATTATATATATATATATTAGCAAAGAATATATATATATATATATATATATTTATATATATATATATACATATATATATAGCAGTTATATATATATATATATATATATATATATATATATATATATATATATATATAGTCGGTAATTTCAACGATCAGCAATAATATGGATGACTAAGTTTGAAAGAGCATATTGCAAAATATTTATCTAAATCTCAGGAGAATAAATACTCTTAACCCGTACCCCGGATCATCAACACGATATATATATATATATATATATATATATGGTATTATGTTATAGCAGGTGAGAAAGAGTTAGTTAAGTGAGTTATTATTATATTATATTATTATTATTATTATTATTATTATATATATTGTTATTATTATATATATTATATATATGATATATATAGAAATATATACATATATGATGTTATTAAGTTATTATTATTATATATATATTATGTAGTATATATATATGTATATATATTATATAAGTATATATTATATATAGATAGATATTATTATGTTATTATATATATATATTATATATATATGTATATATATAAGGTTGTTATTTATATATATAGAAAATAGAATATAGCATAGCAGCAGCAAAGATATATATATATATATATATATATATATATATATATATATATATAAGTATATATATATATATATATATATATATATATATATATATATATATATATATATATATATATATAAATATATTACTTATAAAGCATATTGAAAATTCAAATTTCTGGCGCCAAAAACTTTAAAGGGGGCTGCATCCTCTTACGTGGGATTCAGGGATACGTAAAAAAATATAAATAAAAGATATAAAAGTTATAAAATATAAAAGGAACAAAATAATATGTAAACAGATTACACACTAATTAGATTAGAAATTCATTTACGAACCTAGATCAGAAATTGCTTGATGGATCTCAATGTCCTTTGCTTGTCCGCCATTTTCATTTATTTTCTTCATTTGTATTTAGTTGTTAGAAATAGTAATTGAGCGAAAATTATTATTATTATTATTATTATTATTATTATTATTATTATTATTATTATTATTATTATTATTATTATTATTATTATTATTATTATTATTATTATTATTATTATTAATGTGGCTATCTGATTAAAAAACGGATTTTATGTAGCCTCTTAAGTGAGAGAAATGAATAAAAGGTTAAAATATGGAATATTTCTTTTTCCTCGTAGCATTAGGTCCACCGGACAACCTCTCTCCTCCAGTCACTCTAGCCCTTCTAGCAAGAGAATTTCAAAATAGTTCTCAGTGTAAAGCATTCTTAGTAACTGGTTATCCAAGACATTTAGGAGATTTACAACTATACACAGAAAAGGTAAGTTTATCCTCCATTGTGACGTTAATGATATAAAATGTGTACTTTAAATTTTTTCAATAAACATTTAAAATTAAAGGAATTTATTGTTTCTATAACTGAGGAAATATTAGGTATCTTTTTCAATTGAAACTTTAACAGCAAATATAAAGAAATATTGATTTTTATTTATTTTTTATTAAGATTTCCAAAAGATTATTTAAATTTTTATAAAGAGTCATAAAAGTAAAAAGAATAAGCAAAAAAATAAAAATAAAAACTGTCTTTTCCCACCAATAAAATGTTTCCATTTCAAAGGTCACGCTTACTTTCAATTAAACTTTAAAATATATTTTAAGAGTGCCTTCTTCCTTCTTATAACTCAAGATAATAAAATAGCAACATCATACCACACTATAGCCTAGTACAGAATATAAAATACATCTTTATATATAATATAATATATATATATATATAGTATATACATTTATATAAAATATAAAAATTATATATATATATATATATATATATATATATATATATATATATATATATATATATATATATATATATATATATATTTATATACTATATAATATATATATATATATATATATATATAATATTATATACATATCATATATAATCTAAAAATATATATATAAATATATATATATATATATATATATATATATATATA